>BGPT01002112.1:123210-177069 GCA_003297045.1 Symbiodinium sp. clade C Y103 | reverse complement strand
CATGCCAAGAGTGTCATGCCAAGAGTGTCTTCTCAAGAGTGTCTTCCCAAGAATGCCATGCCAAGAGTGTCATGCCAAGAGTGTCTCCCAAGCGTGTCACGCCCAGGGTGTCTTCCAGGAGTGTCATGCCAAGAGTGTCTCCCAAGAGTGTCTCCCAGGAGTGTCTTCCCAAGAGTGTCATGTCAGGAGTGTCAAGAAGGTTCGTGTGAGCATTCGGGTTCGTGGGCTGCATCTTGTTTTTTTCTGTTCTTCTTGCCTTTTGCATTTTATCTCCTTTTTCTTATCATTTTTTTCTCATTTTCCTCCATCCATACCTGCTTCATTGTATGTCTGGGGAGTATTTCCTTTTTCTTCACTTTTTTTTCTTCTGCCTTCTTTTATTTTTCTTCACATTGTTCTTCTCATCTTTAAATTGCTTTCCTCTTTTCTTTCTTCTAGTTTGTTGTTTCATTTTCCAGTTTATAAGGTGTAAATATGCCGTAGTTATATGTCGTAAGATTCTATGGGTTTATGTTTTGATGTATCATTTGATATAGGAAAGTTTTGTAGACAAGTCTTGATTTGTTTTATTCATTCCGGTCTTTGTCATTTCTTCCTCCTTATTGCTGAATCTTTCAGAAAGGGAGACTGAGAAATGTTCGTCAGAATTTTCACTACTTCTGAAAAATGCGCGAACAATGGTCGACCTCACTCATTCATCGATTTGGTTTAAATTTGGTGAAGATCTTGTCGCAAGCAATTGGTCATACTCTTCGTTTGCGGGAGACTTTCTGGTCCCTGGTGCCTCACTGACATGCCACATCCAATTCTTGTCGCCCTTCGGACTTCACCGACGGCTTTCTGTCGGGACTCTCAAATGGGCGTTTTGAGAAGCAAGAGATGGATTTGAGTGATATAGAGTCACATGAGTAACATCATTGCAAGGTCTACTGTATATACAATATAATTGAAAAAGTGGAGTGACTATAGAGTATATGCATGGAAGATCCTTGTAGAGTTGAATTGGTTGTGGTATGATTGTGACACAGCATGACACAGCGCAATTGATACATGTTCGTGAGTGTTTTGCTCAATAACTCAGAAGTCTTCTTTTGCACAATCCCTTGCGTGTTTGGCGATGCAGATTCTTGTGGTGCTTTTGTTTGTGGAAGCTTTGTCCAGCCGGTTGGACTATGCTGTGATGAGCAACGCTTCATCCACGCTTCCAAAACTTGACCAGCGATGCAGCGAAAAATGTGCAACGACTCCGTGGCATCAGCAGAAGGATTGTTGCGGCACGGGCTTGGTGTGTTCAAAAATCAGCGAGTCGGACGACTATGGGCTTTGCGGCCTTGGCCTTGGAGCTCTATGCAATGAAAACAAATGGTGGAAGAAGAGCTATTATTGTGGCGACAACTTTGAGGGACCCACGATGGAGTGTCCTTGGAAAAAAAAGGGCAAGTCATATTGTTGCATCCCAGATGAAGACTTTTTCTCCTGTGGCAGTGGCGGTCACATTCTGGACAACTGGACTGCCATTAAACACAGTCCCCCAAATGGTGATGCTGAGCTGTGCTGCAGCAAGAAATCCCATTACTATTGGTCCCAGGACGTTGGCGGAGTGACTCTCTGCGGCCCCAAATGTGTGTTCTGAGTGCCCTCCAACTTGCTGAGTAGCGGCCACTTGCAGTCTACCACTTCGTGCACTGATTGGCACTTGAGAAAGAAAACAAAGCACTGCCAAATCATGTCATGAACAACTCAGTGTGATATTATGTTTGTTATTTGCAACTCTTCTGCCAGCATGAATGCGCATGCGCGTTTTGCGCCAGTGTGTTTGCCAGTGTTCAGGATGTAAAAACGTTGCCGAGTGGTGCACAGTGGTTGACACAGCCTCATCAAGCGATGTCCGAAGCTTTGTGATTTGAGAAGTTTGTTGAACCCGCAGGCCTCCTGAGTCCTTAAATTCGAAAAAATTAGTTCCCCATCTCATTCTCCTTGCTTTGTGAATATCGCGCCCTGATGGCATGGTGTCACCTTCAACCTTTCAGATGACGGACGCTCTTTGGATGGTCCTTCCGGAGATGTCATGGATGAACTTTCACATCAACCCCGATTTTTGACCTTGGGCTTCGACATTCTCCCTGGCACCAATGGCAATGAAGCGGAAGATAGCGGAAGCATTGAAGTTGAAAATGATGTGGGGGGTAAGCAGATGGACAGCTACAGGCGCACACGTGCATACTTCATTGTAGATGGGCAGGTCGTCATTTCTGTTCCTCGTTGGGTGGGGTGGCATCAAAGAAAAGAAAACCAACTTTGGCAATCTGTAAAGGAACAGCAGAAGATCACAAAGCAGTCAAGGCCTGTTTCAGAATCCAAGCATTCCAAGACACTGCCTGGTTGAACTCCCCGAGTGTCAAAGACTTGGATGAATACTTGAAATCCATTGAGTCGAACAAGAACTTTGCACCTCATGTTCAACTCACTGTTGCCAAGATCAGGTAGTTCAAGGACTTGAAGGACAGAACTCTCTTTTCATGGAAATCATATGTCCAGAACTCCAAGTCATTTTTAGTTCATGGTTTCAAACAATTAGTGAACATAATGCTTGAAAACACACCAGACTTGAGGATTGGGATGAAGTCATCAACCCTATGCCTTCAAGTAGATTGCCTCAGGTTGCAGATGCCTTGAGCGGGTCATTGATGCTACTACCTGACCGAAATTGTGGAGACATCCCTGAATACCCCAAGGGTGAGTGGTTGGGAATGGTTCGCAATATGTGGAAGAACAAGACTAAGAACAACTGTGATGATGCTGAGATGAAGTGAGTTCGACTTGCTTCGAGTTTCATTTTATCCGAAGCTGAAATGGACAGAGCGTTTGAATTTCCAAAGACCGTGAATTCACTTGGACAGATCAAGGTGTGAGCAGTTTTGGACCACTCACCCATATGCCGCTTTCAATCTTGTAAGATGAATCCAGAAGAAACTAGAGAATTTGACAATTTGACTAAAATCAGCGAAGATGATGATCTACTTTCTTTGTTGCGTGAGTGTCCTCAAATTCAACTCTTCTTACAACGTTTTTGTGAAGGGTGTCAGTTGTGTTGTAGTCCATCTGAGATGGATGAAGACACAGATGAAAACACCGAAGAAGGCGGCTGAACCTATTCGGACTGTTTTTTTTGACTGCGCAGGATGAAACGGGTTGCGGTTTCATGGCGCTGAAATCTGATGTCATGTTGTACATGGGTGGGTCAATGTCCAGCAATCTAGGGTTTCCTGCGTTGCATACAAACTTGAAGATCTTGAGGATGAAACATGATGACACTCATCCGTCTCAGTTGTCAGAATGATACTTGAGAAGATTAGCACTGACACTTTTTGTTTGCTTTTTTCACAACGCGACTTATCTCCGCCTCTGAGGTTCGGAAGCGGTGATCATTTTCAATCAAGGTTGGTTGGATTCAACCAAAACCTGAAAAGAAATGACCCTACCAAGTAATCCTCAGAACTCGACATTTGGATTTGACAATTTTGATATTTTCTAAATGGTGGAAATTCCAATCCCTTGTGTATATATCATACATATCTGTGCATACCCCCACACATCCCACACACTAAATGAATCCACATGATATATGTTATTCCCAACCCACTTGTTTATCCTGACCTGTTAGACGGTTTTGCGGTCTGGAGCATTGGGGGAAATTGGTAGGTGGAATGGGTGGTTGTTCTTAGTTGGTTTGATATGTATATAATATATATATATATATACTGTATACATACATATATATAGTACATATATATATATATATATATATATACATAATTTGATGTTAAGCTATGGTGATGAGATGACTTGGATGATATAAAAACGGGTGAGTGGGTGAAGGAGGGAGCGAATCGCAAAAAGGTGTATTCACCCACCACCCCATACGTTTTTCCTTTTTTGATGTGTTTTTTTGTTGGTGTTAGTCGCAGTAGGGGAAAGCACCAAGGTCCCAGAGCGGGTTGCCGATTTCATCGCTTTGTTCGTCAATGGAATGCCCTGCTCCCCACCTTTTTTGGGAATGACGACGACATATATGATGAGGATGATTGACGACAGTGGCAGGAACAGTATTTGAGTCAAAATGCGCGGCAAACCCAAACCCAAACACTCAACAGAAACCCCCATTAAAAAGACTTAAAGAAATGGCACCTTGTATAATGAAATAGTAATGCCTTGTTATCTGCCTATTGATGGATGCCTACAAGAAGTGGATGACAGCATTTACGAGGCAATGGTTCAAGCACTACACCAAGAAACAGCACCACCGGCAAAGAAAGGCAGAATAAACCCCGACGGCTCTTACAACAAAAGACCACTGGATGAAAACTATTTCAAAAAATACTATCAAGACAATCTNGGCAAAGAAAGGCAGAATAAACCCCGACGGCTCTTACAACAAAAGACCACTGGATGAAAACTATTTCAAAAAATACTATCAAGACAATCTCACAACCCCTTTCACCTGTCCAGACTGTAAAAGGGTCATTTCATCCAAATCCAACCTATCCAAACACCGACAAACCCAAATTTGTAAAAAATATAGTGCTAACCGTTGCTAATCCAAAACCGTATCATTAATGACACTCTTTATTGATAATGTTTTCATTTTACCTTCCAACCCAAACCCCATAAATTCCAATACCTCAACCCCTGGCCAAAAAAATCTTAAAGAAAAATTACCTTATATTATATAATATAGTAGTAAATTTATATGGCTTCGGATATAGACCAGTCAGCACTTGATTATCTATTAACCTCCCAGCAGGGGGAAATTGTAAAGCAAGATGGAAGGGAAACCAAGAAACTAAAGATAGGGGACAAAACCTACAACTATGATAAAGCCAAAGCCATTTCACAAATCCTTTCAAAGAAACTGCAGGAAGTAAGAAAGACCATACAATACAGGGAGTATGAAGTTAAGAACAAGAAGGGCACAAGATGGATAAGCACAGACAAGAACAAACCACTCACAGGAGTAAGGTTGAAGGGAAAGTCAAGCACCACTGAAGAAGTAAGCGCCTTCAAAAGTTATGCCTTTTCGATAAACCATTAGCAACATCAAAGTCAAAGACATCAAAGCACTACAACTGCTGATTTATGAAGAGAACCGGATTAAATAATGCTTACAAAAACATAGGGGACTGAACATATTGGTTAATGTAAAGGGCAGTTTCAGAGACAAGACTTCAGGCGATGTAATCAGTAAAGGATTGAACAGTAGAAGGTATGAAATCACCAACGAAGAGGACATAAGCAAGATACTTTCACAAGTAGCAACTGATATAGAGTTTCAGATTGAAACACTGGAAGGAAGCAGAAGTGGCTTGGTGCTGATTGAACTTGAACAAATTAAAATAAACTTGGACAAATACAATCCAACAATGGGTGGCTCATACATTGAACTACCTAAATGGATACAATCCAAGAAAGCCTGTATCAACATCAAAAATGAAGATGATTTATGTTTCAAGTATTCCATTCAATGTGGGGTATATAAGATTTATGAAAAAGAGCACGCATGTAGGATGTATCATTACAAAAAGATTGATGATGTCTTGAGCTGGGACGGTGTAAGGTTTCCAGAATCAAATGCCGACATAGACAAACTGGAGCAGAACAACCAAGGCATCCAAGGAACTTGAAAATAAGGAGAGAATCCTGTTATACAGAAAGACCAAAGTGCCAAAGGCAACTTACCACATATCGCTACTGAAACTGGAAGATGAAGCAACTAACAACTCACACTATGTTTTCATCAAAAACTACAACAGACTAATCACAACTCAAATCAACAAGAGGACTAACAAAATCTTTAGTTGTCATCATTGCCTTCATCACTTCAGGGATGAAGAAACACTCAGAACGCACACACTGAAAGGGGATGCTTGCCGGTTGAAGGTCAGCAAATTCAAATGCCAACGGAAGAGGACAAAATGGTTTTCAAAAATCACTTCAAGAAGTTAAAAGCGCCTTTTGTATATCCTTTTGTTATTTACGCTGATTTTGAATGTTTGACCCAGAAGTATGGAACGGTCAGCACTAAGACACTGAACACGGACAAATACCAACATCACAGACCGTGCGGTTTTGTGATTAATGTAGTCAATTCAATTGACAACTCAACAGAACCCTTTTTATACAGAGGCGAAGATTGTATGGAAGTCTTCAATAACAAGATGATTGAAATTAAAGATAGGATTATGGAAAAGATGAAAGAACATGTAGAACCAATTAAAACGGCAAGAGACTTGGAAGACTTCAACAACGCCACTCATTGCTTCATCTGCGGTGAGAGGTTTGAAGTGGGCGATGTAAAGTGTTGGGATCATTGCCACTTTACAGGTACGTATAGGGGATGCGCTCATCAAAAGTGTAATTTGGATTATAGTATGAGAAGGTTTAAAGTGCCGGTCTTCCTTCATAACCTTAAGAACTATGACGTCCACTTGATAATAGAGAAGGCACACGACTTGGCAGAAGACAGAAGGATAGATGTAATAGCCCAGAACACAAAAATTTGTCACCTTCGCTTTTCAGAGATTGAGTTTCAAGGACAGTTTCGCCTTCTTGACCGCTTCATTGGATAAACTGTTGGTTTGACCAAGTATGAGAACTAAGACTATGACCCTAAAAAACCAAAAGATGAGTTAAAACTACAAAAATATTGGGATAAACAATTCAAATTCAGCAAGAGAAACCCCTATGTTAGTGATATAGATGATTTGGATTTACTGACTGACAAGGGGGTTTATCCTTGTGACTACTTTGATGAGTTTGACAAGTCTAATGAACAACAACTACCACCAAGAGAGGGGTTTTACAGCAAACTCACAGAAACAAACATCAGCGATGATGAGTATGAAAGGGCACAGAGGATATGGCAACACTTCGGTATAAGGAACTTGGGNAGAGGGGTTTTACAGCAAACTCACAGAAACAAACATCAGCGATGATGAGTATGAAAGGGCACAGAGGATATGGCAACACTTCGGTATAAGGAACTTGGGGGAATACCACGACCTGTATTTAAAAACAGATGTTTTGNAGCGATGATGAGTATGAAAGGGCACAGAGGATATGGCAACACTTCGGTATAAGGAACTTGGGGGAATACCACGACCTGTATTTAAAAACAGATGTTTTGCTATTAACCGACATCTTTGGAAATTTCAGGGACTTATGCTTGGAATACTACAGGTCAGACCCCGCTCATTACTTCACTTTGCCCAACTTTGCTTGGGATGCTATGTTATTGAAAACATGTATTGAAATCCACCCGATGATTGATAAAGAAATGTATGAGATGGTTGAAAATGGGTTGAGGGGCGGAATGTGTCAGGTAAGTCATAAGATGGCAAAAGCAAACAATAAGTATATGGAGGATGAATATGACAACAAAAAACCATCAAATTACACAAGTTATTTGAATGCCAACAACCTTTATGGACTGGCAATGTCAATGAAACTGCCTACAGGTCAAATGAAGTGGGGCAAGAAAATACCAAAGGTGGAAGAGTGGAATGAAAACGATGATTTTGCCTACATTATGGAGGTTGATTTGGAGTATCCAAAGGAATTACACGATGACCATTCGGATTATCCATTAGCACCAGAAAATATGAATGTAGCACAACACCTACTATCAGACCACCAGAGGGAATTACACAGGATTTACTGTAATGGCAAAGACCCCAAAGATGAGAAACAACCAAAGTTGATATTAAACCTCATGGACAAGGAGCGGTATGTTGTTCATATCAAGGCGCTGAAGTATTACTTACAGAAGGGGCTGAAGGTAAAGAAATATCATAGAATAGTCAAGTTTCAACAGAGGGCTTGGTTGAAGCCTTGGATTGACTTTAACACCAACAAGAGAAAAGAGGCGAAGAGCGATTTTGAAAAGGATATGTTAAAGTTGATGAACAATGCGGTTTATGGTAAGACAATGGAGAATGTAAGGAACCACATGGATTTTGAATTGGTAAGCACTCAAGAGCGCTTCCAAAAGTGTGTGAATAACCCCAACTACAAAGACAGGCACATCATCAATGAAAACCTTGTTGGAGTTGAAAAGACGAAGGGATTGTTGAAACTCAACAAGCCAATCTTTTTGGGTATGACCATGTTAGACTTGTCCAAAATTCACATGTATTCATTCTTCTACGATGTCCTCAAGAAGTATAAAGATAGGGTGAAACTCATATACACGGACACTGACAGTTTTAATCTTTTCTTAATGGCATCGATTCTCTGTATTGTCATGGGTCAAACTTTCAGACTGACCATTTTGCCATCATTTTGAGAGAACCCAACGATCATAAGTTGCTTATATGTAATTATATATATATATGATATATGCATATTCTATCACCGTCATATACCAATAAAGACCTGTAAAACTATGAGAGCTTCCACTGCCCAGCCCTGTGAAGGAAGTCTTGGATGCTTCGAAACATTTGCTCCCAAATGTCACCTGGCTGAGATTGCAGATCTGCAGCAACAGATTCTTCCAGAAACCCCCCAATGATATGCAGTAATTCTCTTCTCTATCCGGACGACTTTCTCAGTGCATATTTCATCATATTCGATCTTGTTTTGCAATTAGGATCTTCAGTATCACCATTCTCGCCGAAGCTCGTGCAAATGTTCGCATGTGAATCGATCGTTTTTTTTGGGCCGATTGTCGGTGACTGGAAATGGTCGCTATGATCTGAAACTCTTTTCACTGAGGAGAACACTGAGACCACTGCTTTGGAATGGGCAGAGTTGTGTGGCAAATGGGCATTCCTTGCTGCGAAGGCACCGGCAGGAGCCACATTTGCTGATCTATGCACATGTCCGATGGCCATTCATTTTCTGAACCCCAAGATATCCAAGTGTTTTAGAGGTTGATGGATTCTTCTGAGTTTTTCCTTTGGACTGTATTGTACCTCATTTACCCCAAGTCATCGCCAAATTCCTCACCACCATCCGCGGGGTAACCGGCATCGAGGTGGGACGGCTCGCTGACGCTGAAGAGGCGTTGATGCTGAAGTGGAAACTCGCAGGCCATGCTGATGGAGTTTGATAGGGCCAAACGGGTGATTTTTCCCTATCAAAATCCAAATAGGTATCCCAAGGGGAGGATTTTTCCATGTTTTTTTTCCCCGGGAAAACAGGAAACCGTTGGCTTTTCCCATCAAACATAATCGAAGATATGGGTTTCTTGGAAAGTTTCCCTTGAACCCAGCCAATGAGTGTAGCTTCAAAATCATGAACCCCCACAAGAGTAGTTGGCATCAAACGATCCCCCTTGTTGCATTTGTGTGTTGATCATATTCTTTTTGGGGAAGGGTTTAAATAGCTCATGATTTTCGACATGAAAGGATGAAGATCCTGAACCTCCATAGCTGTTTCGATGTTTCTTCAGCACAAGGGCGTTTGAATCATCGCAGAAGTTGGACCCCAACAGGCGGCAAGGAAGGTGAGGATGCCACCACCCGAGGAATGACGCATGGAGAGGTTGGCCGTGACGGTTTGTCGACCTACAGTGGAATTCTATGATTTTGACAGTTGAGATGGTTGAGAGAATGGAAGGGTCCATTCAAACATGGCGGTGACCAATGATTACCTCCAAGTTGAGAGACATCTTCAACATCCGATTTGGTCCGGGTTGCTTTTCGCTTGATTTGCAGTACGAACCGGGTCACACGCGGTGGCTGATGAATCTCTTGCCTGCCAGGACAAAGATCTATCTCCATTTCAAAAGCGTTGCGCCAAGTTGCAACAAGAGGCAGGTGACCCGCATTTGACCAATATTTTGCAAGTCTGACAGTAACTGATGCCTTGAATCAACGCTGATTCCAGTTGGGTACCCGCAAATCCAGTGTTCATCATCATTTTCTTTCTTTTTTGATGGACATCAAATGCGGTTTGTTGCCATTTGGACACCAAATTTGCAAAACCCAGGTGATATGTTTCTGTTTCAGGCCCTGCAAAGTCTGGCCCTGGTGAAACAGAAAGCGCAGAATCCAGCTGGAGTCAAGGCGTGGTCAAATTCTTCTTCTGAATGGAATCAACGGTGAAGCCATGAAGCGATTGGGAAAAGTCTACCATGCTTTGCCAAAAGTGGGAAAGTTGCTTTATCACTCCATTGCCATAGTAGCAGTATGGTTTACCATGGTTTACTAAAAGTAGGAGTGGTCAATTTTTCAACCAGACATGGAGAAACATTATATCATTGCCGTAGATTTTCGCCCTGACAAATCACGTCTTTTGCGACAGGACGTGATGTCGCTCCTGGAACAATTGCCCGGAACTTCAGAGACAACACAGGAGGCGCGGACAGCCCGGTAGTTGCTGTTCCAAACTCAAGACCCACGGGTTCATATGTGATATAGACAAGCGTTGGATAGGATTAACCCAGATTGGGAGATGGTCCTCAATCCATTTTCATAGGGATTAATGTAATTATCCATAATCAGGACTTTGTAATGATGTTGGGATGATAAACACATGTATATACACCATCTTTTGACCATGGCCAGTATGGGCAGGTGAACATCACAAGATAGTTTCTTCATGTTACTTCTGTTCATTCTTTGAATGTTGACAAGTATCCATGGTGGTCATGACGGGTCTTCCATGGTTTTGCACATTTGGTTTGTCAAATGCCTCTTGTCAGATGAAGCGACATCTTCAGCGCGTGGCACCATCTGATGAAGGGAAACCATCTGGAAACTCAAAGGCCCTAGTGGATGCATCATGATGCATCTGTTACAGCTGTTTCTGGTCTTCTTCGCACCATTTGGTAAGCTCGAAAATGCTAGAACATGTCACATGCCGCGCAGAGAGCCAAGGGATCTTCTTCAGGTAGTCTCCGATCCAATCCGCATGTGCACCGAGTGGTTCACTTTGCACAAAGGCTGGACAACTGACTGTGATTGCCATGGGAACAAAATGGACAGTGAAACTGACAACCTGAAGAGTAAATTTGAGATTTCTGTGCATTGCATGTGTTTCCCATCTTTGCAGGTGCAAGCCTCGTTGTTTTGGCTGCTTGCCTTGTATCCCTTTTGATGAACAAGGTAAGTTGGATTTGGGATTTGCTGCAACAGACTGCGACTTGAAAAATGGAGCGGATTGCAGATTCCAGCATGCAGCGGCCTGCAGCGGATGAAGTGTCTGCAAACATGTCGCTGATTTGGTCATTTGTCAAAGCCTGGATTATATTGAACCTGCCTTCCTTTTGCTCAGGTCAGGATATCTTGCACAATTCATGACACAGATTTCCATTTAGAGGTCAGCAGTATACAACACATGGACCTTCAAGGACATTTCACCATGTTGCATTCCGACCAGTTTTCGGCTGTCGCTTCCACTGATGTCGAAAGCTCGTGGCCTCCGTGGGCTCCGTGGGCTCCGGCTCCGGCCTGGCATGGGCCTCGTGGGCCTCGCCTTGGTGGCGTACTTTCAATCGATGGAGGAGACCTTCCTCTCCGTCCCTGGTCGACGGCAGGTGCTCCTGTCCTCCACGCTGGGCTCCCTGGGCTCCCTGGGCCTCGGCCAAGTGGCTTCAGCCCAAGAGGGAGTCCCGGCGAAGGTGGGCGGTAGAGCCTCCAAGTGGTTTGGAACTTATGAAGATCCCAAGCATCCCAGTTGTGACCGGTCCTTGGTCATTGCGTTTGATGGGACCAAGGGGAAGATCGATGGATATGACAAATCAGGTGCTGGCGAGGAAGGAAAATTTGACTGCCGAAAGCGCAGAGATGTCCAATACTATGACTGGACATTGAAGGTAAAGTTGGCTTCAAAGGATGCTGATGAACTGGTGGTGGAAGAAGTTGGTAGAGATGTGGTGGACCGGAAACGCATCAATGGAGCACAAGAAACCATTGGCAAGTGGGACAAAGATGGCATCCTGTGGCCAGATGGCACAAAGTGGATCCAGAAGAAATGGGAGAGGTAAGCAGTGCGACCAGCTCGGACAAGACAACCTTGACGAGCTTTTTTTCTGGTGTTGATTTGTAGATGCTGTTCACTTAGGGGTTTCTCGTGGAAAAGGCTTGAATTGACAGATCTGCTGCTATTTAGCTGTGCTGCAATAGACTCTCTGTGCCCGCGAGTGTTGAGAGTTTTGGTCCACACAACACAACAATATGGGTTTGTCTGAAAATTGGGATATCCCCAAAGAACCATTTCAATAGGGAAAATGCTGACCATCCATTCGTATTGGGGCTAGCAGAATATTTTTAGACTAACCCATATCAACAATTGGCAGTTTATCTCCACCGATCTCAGCCCACCATCCAAGTACCTGATCTTCAAATCCACAAGTAAACTTGGACGCTAACCCAGTGCACCACAAAGATGAGTCCGATGCACCCCGTTGATGCTTTCAATTTGTCTGCATTTGTCAAGTTCCTGATGCAACATGATGCAACACTTTGCAGCTTTGAGACTCTCAAAGATTCTTCCACAAATCATGGATGTACAATAGAGCAGCAGCATTGGCCGAAGCATACAGAAACGCACTTGTAGTCAGCACACACAATTGAACCACTTTTGAGCACTTTGCACTCAAGGATGACACGCACACACACACACACAGCCACAGCCAGTTCCACTCGAAACCTTTCAACTTGATGTTAGCAGGGGTTTGGTCCAGATGGGAATTACACGGCCTGCGCTCGTAGCAACCTCTGCCAGTGTTGCGAAAGATTTTTGTCGAAGTGGGGGGCCAATTTCTTGTAATTTATGATTTACCATGAATTTATGGCATTCTTTAATGGGAAAAATCCAGGTCTAATGGATTTTGATGGAAAGCATGGGGGGTTCCCAAGGTTCTTTCGCCCCAGCTGAAGAATCCGCCGCCAGGTAGATGCAGGTCTCGGTTGCGACCGATCTCCTGTGGTCTGTCTTTCATAGGCTCTTTCCAATTCGTTCAAGGCTTAGGAACTCAGGAAGCTCAGAAACTGATGAAAATTGGATGACTTTTGTTCAAAGGAAATGGTCCATAAACGTTAAACGCACAGATATCCACAGATATTCATTGGACCTTAAAGGACCTTGTGAAAATTTGTGTGAACGTTGTGTCACTCTGTAACCGCCGAGGTGTTATGCCGATATATGACCTTCAAGAGGTTGTGGTCGATGGCAAGCAGGACAGTTGGGTCAATGCATACCCAAACCATGTATTTATCCGACCAGCAGACAACAGTTGACGTTAATTTGACCATTCTTGGATTTTTGTTGGATATGACATGCTTATTGGTCGAAAACCCTTTTTGATGCTGAAATCTGCTATTTTCTGTTGCAAAAATGTCTTTATCTCCTGGAACAGAACACCATAGTTTTGGAATTGTTGCTGGTTATACAGTCATTCCTCCCAAACATGATCCCAATATTTTTTTCCGCCGGGACCTCCCGATCCTCATGGCGCTTCGGCTCAAGCCAGCTGCTGCCACCGGAAACTGCCACCTGCTGTTGGTGGTGCGAGTGTTTGAACATGGAGAGGCCAGATTTGTCCAAACAATTTCAAAACAGATCATCAATCTGCTTTGAAACTTCTATTGAACATGAGCTATTTCATGCCTAGTTTCATCCAAATGACATGGAACAAGCGGGAACAAGCGGGTCCCGAAGATGTTTTTCTCTTTCCGTAAGATCCAACGTTCCCTCCACGTTGTCAGGCCAGAAACTGCGCCTTTTGTTCGAGCCATCTCATTGGGATCCAATTGCTTGGCAGCTGTTTGGTTGCAGAAAAAGTCTTGGAGAAAGATTCCTGTCAGAATTGTCAGATCTGTCAGTTTTTTTTTTTTAAATCAGATTTTGGTGTTGTAACTACTCGTGTTTTGACCCATAGCATCCACATTTTGAAACCATTGACTTTTGGTTTCGTAGGTGTTGGTGCAGTGAAGACGACATTTTAAAGATCTCTTTGTCTCATTTGGGATATTTGGACGTGTTTTTTTTTTTGGTACCGCTTGAGATGTCGGTGTGAAGTACGGCACTTGCTTCGTCCAAGGTCGGCCATGCCCTTCGACTGGACCTTCTCTTCGCCTGCCATGGTCCGCGATTGTTTGGACGATGATTTCCGAGCCTTTCTGGATCCGCGGGAGTACATTGCCATTGGCAAACGAGGCATGAGGATTTTATGAACCAGATGGAAGAGGTATACCCTCTGGTAAACTGTTACATAACTATGGACAGTCACCATTTTTAATGGGAACATCCACTAAAAATCCCTATTTTCAATAGCTATGTTAGTTTACCAGAGGGTACCAATGAAGATCATTGAAGGATCTCCGTTTAGCAGACAGGATCTAATGGAACTCATGGGCCCTCCCTCTGTGCAGCGATCCACCATCTCCATCACTTGCTGAAATGACATGAAATCCATGGGATTTCCCGAGGATTTTTCATATTTTTCCATGAATTGAAGATGTTGGGCTTTCCCCCAGGCCATCCCAAGTTGCAGCTGTGCATAGCGCTCTGCTCCAGGTGCAGGTGCAGGTCACGCTCGCTATTCGGAGCTTCGATTACCTGGGCGCTGGCGGGGCTTCACGTTTCTGCATCATGATCCCTTGCGCAAACGCCAGGACGCTTTTGGCAGTTTGGACGCTGGTGCTTTTTGGGGTTGGAAGATGTTGGAAGATGTTGGAAGATGTTGGAAGTTATGGAAATCCAAGCCTGGTGTGTTTAATCACTATTGTGTTGGTGTACTCCGAAATATTCTGCTTTGCAAGACTCAGCAAGACTTTTATCAGGGGAAGAATGCGTTGAGCAAGATGCAGATTTGGTACGCGGATGGTTTTGAGTTTTAGTCAATGGTATGATTTAACCGTTGAAGGGCTTCTCTTGCTGGCACATGCTGACACCACCAATAATTAGTTTCAGAGACCCTTTGTTTGACTTTAGACGAGGATTCACATCTGGACCTACGAAACATAGCTTGGTGATTTTGTGCGCATAAGCCAAAGAAATTGTGTCAGTGAATTGTGAATTCTGCGATCAGCCCCTTTTTACGTTCCGCCTGCCTTCAGGACTTTGATTATTTCAAGAGATGTGTGGAGAGATTTCGAAACGCAGCCCGGGCTCCTGGCCGGAAACTTTTTGTGGTGAGTTGCTTGGTCGACTCACTGCGAAGTTTACATGAGATGAAAGAGATGGGCACACCAAGCTCGAGATCCGAAAATTTCTTCGATGTTGAATCCAAAGGTATCCAAAGAGGTGACAAAGCATCCTGGAGATATTTTGCTCCATTGGAGGTGGTGAAACTTTATGAGTCTTTGCAGCATTTTGGTGTTTCCGACTTCAAATTGGCAGCTTTGGTGCTGTGCATTGGCGATGCATCTGTTGCGGAGAAGGAGCCTGTGATACTTGGAATCCCCTTAGACCTGCAGAAACCGGAGAAGTTCGCCGATGCATCGAACTGTGTGATGTTTGAGATTCATCTCGAACGCGGAGCCGACGGAGCCGAAGTTGATCCCTTCAAATTCTTCGAGGAGGCCAGCCACGATGAGGCTTTCACGACTGCTGTTCTTGGAGGAGTTCCAGTCCATACAGAGCTTGATCCCCTGCAAGATGACTACAAACCTGCAGGATACCGAGATTGCTTGGTGGATTCCTGTGCGGATTCTGGTGCGGCCAAAGACAACCAGCATCTCTTTGTGTGTAAATGTTGTGCGACAAACTTTCCCTCAAGGAACAGACTGTACGCTCACATCCGCAGTTCTCCTTCATGCATCAAGTTCGTTGAAGAGACGGACGCTGAGGGATTTCAATCTCTAATTGGGAACGGGAAAGAGCTGGCGTCTCAGGTTTTTGCATTGATGATAGGCATTCCAGGCATGATGACCAGAAATGACTTAGCCAGAAACCTCGAGTCTGCCTTTCACTGTGTTGGAGTGGGCATTGAGAATATCCCACACCAAGTGACTGATGGCCATTTGACCAGCGACCAGTGCCCTGCCGTGGCACTAACAATCTTCGTGAAAATGTCTTGTTCCCTGCGGGGTGAGGCCTTGCTGTGTCGCTTGAGGGAGCTATTGGCATTGAAGATGTTGGTTTTGCACAGCTGTGAAGCCGTGGGGAAATCAATGGCTTTGCAATGGCAACAAAGTTCTCTGCAGCAACACTTTGGGTACCTCCTGCCCTTTCTGGCGCTCTCCAAACCGGTAGAAGATTTTGCACAGCGACAGGAAATATACCGGAGATTCAAGCAAGCTCTGAACCATGTGCAGAAGACATGGCAAAGTACGGAAATGCCACAAAAGGATGATGCGCAAGCTTTACAATTGAAAATGACACAAAGGCTGTCCTTTGGCTCAGAATATGTCCTGATAAAGGTTGTGGGAGAAATTTCTTCATCCACCTGCTGCATGCTTATTGCCCGCGCGTTGGCTCACTTTCATGGTTTGGAATGGAGGACGTCATCAGACATCCCGGGAATCGCAGGACTTCCACTTCCTTCAGGACTAGTCTACCTGGAGGGGCAACGTTTCCCACAGCTGGAAAAGAAGCATGGCCCTCTGTTCGGCAGGAGCTGCTTGCCCTGGGGAGAAGCGATGACTTTGGCCAATTGGCGAAGTGAGCTGCAACGTCGACTGGTGAACGGGGTAGATTGGCCAAAGGTCCTGTCCTCACCGTGGGAAAAGCAAATCAAAAAGGCAACAAATGCAGAGATTTGAGAGTAGTGGATCGTGGCATGCTGTTTGTTTTCAGCATGATTCAATCATGTGTGATTTTAGCTGCACCCACAGACCACTGTTGAAGCACTATCACGGTTTATTCAATGCAGCATCTTCAGTTCTTCGATGAATCCCGTTTTTGGCCTCCAAGAATCTTGCACACAGCATCAAGCAGCTTGTTCATTCATCTATTTGTGTATTTATTTGTTTCTGAAAATGGTGTTGAACATTGATGGCCAGCCATGGCTAGGCATGGCTTGTTCAGTGTGAGGCTGGCTCCAGCACCCTCGGCAGGATGGCAAGTCAACCTTTCGGGTCCCCAACCACCTTGAACTCATGAAGAAAGTTGGCTTGGAGCCGAGCTGTGCTTCCAGCTTGCTGGCAATGATTCAGCCTTAAAGTGAGTAGCCGCGATAATGTGTACATAATATATATATAACATATATATATATATAAATAATTATATATATATATATGTTATATCTTTCATCATCATCATCATCATCATCATCATCATCATCATCATCATCATCATCATCATCAGGACATACATGCACTATTCTATACATACACATGTTCTAGATACATATGTTTTACATATATTGTATATCAAATACATAAAAAAACACAGCGATATGAAATACATATGTATCTATGCTGAGGTTCAGGGGCGTACGGCTGCGTCGCCTCATTCAAGGACCAGTGGATTTTGGGGTAAAATGCAATTTTCCCGTGATTTTCAGAGAAGCCAAACACATTGTTTCAAAACGGCAGTTTCAACTTCGAATCTAGGGGAAAATACTGGGAAACAAATGATCAACAATCAAATTTGGTGATACCACATTTTGAGACCAACCCACAGGACCCCATGATGTCGAGATGTTGCGTGTACTGTTTGCTCTGTAACTGGCCAGTCTTCTGTGAGGACAAGAAGACAGGGGACACGATGGCAGCACGCGCAGCCGCATTTTGGGAGGTGCACCTTGACATCTTGCGTTGCTGATTTTGTAGCAAGGTCAAGAAGATTACCAATGCGTTTGACGACCTTGTACGGACCTCGGAGCTTTGACTGTACGACCTGCGACTTGTGGAACTGCAAGGGATTTGGCGGGTGACAATGTTTTTTGAAGCTTCTTTTTTGATGTCTCATTAGACGAAAGATAGAATCACTGGAATGCCAAGGTTGATGGCAAGCGAATCCTGCGCGAGGTGGGCCATAGTTCGCAGAAAGTTCCCAAGGGTGCACTAGCCTGAAAATCCACAAACATATATAGCATATAGAGCGTATACCCTCTGGTAAATTCACATAGACCCTGAAAATAGCCCATTTTTATTGGTTTCATTCATCTTCCCCCAAAACTGGCAGGGTCGAGTTTTGTGAATTCCCTGCCAGGTGAAACTCCTGCGTCAGCTCGATCATGACAACATCATCAGGATCCTCGACATGTATCCACCTGCTGGACCAGACTTTGAGGCGCGGGTTGGGCTTTAAGAAACCCGTTCCATGGCATGGAAATGGCATGGAAACTGTCATCATGAACATTGTAGGTTGCCACAAAGTGGTTAATTCAGTGATTCTTGGACACCAAATCATATTCAATGATTTTCCCGTTGATATTTCCCATTCTGTTCCCATCTTCTTAAAAAAAAGTGTCGTTTTGCGGCCGAATTCTTGCGTGGCTGACTCCCCGGGGACGACTCATGCCGTGTGAGGACATCTACATTGTCACCGATCTCATGGAGACAGTGGCTTGGCTGGATGACTGAATGATGACAGATTGTGAAAGATGAGGCATGAAGTCATGATGAAGTCATGAAAGCTGATGAATGTGGACTTCCGCCACTCAAAAATGCAACGCATGTTGCATCCGTTTGAACTCCAAGCGGCACGTCGGATTGCAGGATCTCCATAGGGTCATCTACTCCAAACAACCTTTGACAGAGGCGGCGATGCAAATTGGAGTGCAGAGAGTGCCAGAATTTGGACTTTTGGCTCACTTTTGGTTCAATTTCCAAAGCAACACCGTTTCCTTTTTTGTAAACGTATTGTGAAGGATTGATGCAAGAACATTTCATGGACATGTCCTCATTTTTATTTTTCTTTTGCTGATGTAGCATGGCGTGGTTTTGTTGGACTTTGTCACAGGAACATCATCAGTACTTCGTGCATCAAGTTCTACGAGGACCGCATCTGGAGCTTGCACGAAGTGGTCATCCGTGGTTATGCAGTAACCACGACGTGCACCTAGGCTTGGCGTATCTGCACAGTGCGAGCATTGTGTGTGGCTCTCAATCATAACTTTATACAGGACTCAGCGGGAACAGCGGCAACAGCGGCAAAGAAAAGAAGTAATACATAGAATATCCAGGATATCCAGGATATGTGGGTGATATGTCCAAATCTAAACTTCTAAACCATTTGCACATGTACCTGTTCCTTGAAGTGCCCACAAGTGCAGCGAAACTTGCGACTGAGGCATCGAGACATCAAGCCATCGAATCTTTTGGAAACTGCCTCAGCGATAGGTTGCATCCATCGCTGATTCGGAAGGTGAGTGAAAAAGAGTGGGTTTCTCCATGGGGTGCACTCTTTTTTAGATGGTTGATCATCATTTCCGCTATGAAAAAAGGTAATGTATCGGGGAATCCGGCATTTCCCAACAAAGCCATACTTGAGGAACAAAGATGCAGGTCGGCCGGCAATCAAGGTCAACAAAAATTGCGACCTGAAGATCTGTGACTTTGGACTGGCACGTGTACGGGTCCAAGATGGGCTAAGTTGCACGTCGGTTTGGGGTCTAAGAAAAGGACATGGACTACTTGAGCAGACTTCAAAACCCCCTGGTGGATTGATGATCACACTTTCGGATTATACTATCTATGTCCATCCAATATCATGGGGATTGGCCCTGGCAGGTGCTCGCAACGGAGTCAGATGAAGCCGCTGGGCGAACGGACTATGTGGTCACTCGCTGGTATCGCGCTCCAGAGGCCACGGGGGAGATGGCCACAGCCGCTGGGATGGGATGACTTGGGGGCAGACATGGCTCAAGTTGGAGGAATAGACTTGGTGCTGACCTGAACTTGATGATACTAGTCTATTTCTGCCTTTGCCACAGGGCACATGTCATAAATGAGTGGACCTTGGTGGACCTTGCTATGAGCGAATGGATGCTGCTGTGAGTAATAGTCCGACTGTTGAAAGGTCATGCTTCATTCTGCGGAGTACACGGTCGCAATCGACGTATGGGCAGCAGCCTTACCACCGCGAGGTTCGCTTTTTTTTGCCAAGGTTCGCTGTGTGTGAAGTTCGCGGTTTCCAAAATGAGGCGGTGGGCTGCATTATGTGCGAGCTCATCAATCGCAAACCTCTCTTCGCAGGCACCTGGCAGCGACCTGGTGGCTTGGGGTTTCTGATCCCTACCAAGATGATATAATCATACAGGGTATATCACAGTATAATCAATTCTCGGTGGCTTATGAGTTATGATAGTAAAGAAAACCATCATATTCATCCCAGATAAGACACGGGAGATCCCGATTTCCAGCCAGGTAAGGATCATGTGGATCAGATCCGCAAGATCATCAGCACATTGGGCACACCGACTGAGGTGCGCGCATCGCTTTAGATCACAGATTTTCACAGGTTTTCAAAGAGATTCAAGTGGATTCATGTGGCAAACCCCAAATAAACCATCCACAATAGTATGGAGGATCATCTTGGATTATTGGGTAGACCACATTTCTATTTCTTGAGAATCAATACACCATCCAATGAAATTGGGTAGACCTTCTTGGATCATTTGGATCATCATCCGGCAGCCAGGCAGAAAGCCTATGGTTGCCTGAGGGAGGCACAGCCCGAGGATTCCTGGCGAAATGCCCGGCTGCACCCAAGGTGATCTCCCAAGTTACCTCAGGTACCTGGAGGTACCTGGAAAGCAGGTACCACCAACCAGATCACCAACCCTACCACCGCTGATCTTAACTGAGGTCAACTGGAAGCAGGCTCTCCCAACTGCCAGTGAAAATGCAATTGAGGCTGGTGATGGCTGGTGATTTTTTCTGGCTTTGGTGCTGAATATTGATCAGGGAATGGGCTTATCATGGTATGCATAACCTTGCCAACATGGAAGGCGTCTTCTTGCTGTGTTGGTACTCTCGCTCCGACATAGTCAGGTGGTTTCGAAGATGGTGACATTTGATCCTACTGTTCGAATCAGTGTAGCAGACACTCTGCGACTCAAGCAGGGAGCTGAGAAGAATGCAGACCCAGCTTTGCCAAGCATCGCCCAGCATCGCACAGCTGCATCTGATTTTGAGGTATTTTGACCACTTGTTTGACGAGGAGGACATGGTTCATGATACTTGCCCTCCGGTGTGAATCTTCCTGGCTTTTCCAGATCGTCATTGACGTGCCATAGATATTCTTTACGGTCTGTCTGACCATGACTGAGGCAACAAGAAGATTGACTGGAGCTTTGACAACTTTGAACCAACCAAACCAGTGCCCCAGCTGCACCATGAGTTCTTCATGAGTTCTTTCCCTTTGCCGCTGAACGCCGCTTTGCCGCTGAACGCCGCTTTGCCGCTGAACGCCGCTTTGCCCTGTTTAACAGTTCCCATGTCTCCCGGCCCTGCCCAGCTCCTTCAAAGCTATGTCTACTGCGAGCTTGCAAGCTTTCACCCCGAAATTGTCGAGCGAGACAAAGATTTGCCCACGCCTTAAAGATTGAGAGTTCAATGTGACGACTCGATGCTCGCATGGCGACGTGGGGTCGGTGGAAACCATGGCTGAACAGTGAGGCTGGCTGCTCGTGGCATAGACAAGCTGCTGAATGCAGGGAAACAGCCAAAGGCTGATCCTCCGCGGTCACTTTGAGCACATCAAGTGGACAGGGTTAAAAGAAGATGCTAAAGAGGTGCGTTGAAGTGGAACTCGTCACCTGTCTGGAAACACTTCAAATCCAAGTTCAATTTTTGCTGACTTTGGTGTTTGCCAGTGCTAATTGTGGACTCTGAACAGTCAGCCGTTCCTCTCAAGCTGCTATTTGGTCAGCCCTGCCAAAATGATCGCCAAGCATTTTTTGAACTCGTTGCTTGCTGGCAGAGAGAGCTCTTTCCAAATGTTGGATCCGGCCGATTGGACGTGAAGTGTGACCTCTGCTGGTGATCAGCAGGTTCGCTTTTTTGCATCTCAGGCACTGCGTTGACTCGCAGTCAACAGCAACAAAGGATTCTCGCAGGAAATTCAGAAGAAGGCACCGATTCTCGCCAAACTCATTGAAGCGCCTTTTAGCACCGATTGCATAGATCCCAGAATTCGGTTGCAGGGAGAATCACCAGGACTTTTCCTTTTTTGGCCGATCAAATCCCCTAGTTTCCTGTAGATTTGCCCTACTGGCCATGTCCCGGTGAGGCACTCCTTGAGCTACAAACAAATTGAAGCCTGGGACAGCGAGAGCTCTGAAGAGGCGCCTGGTGGTGTGGAGGGATAAAAATGCCCTGCTGAAAATGGCCATCAAAGATTGGGGAAACTAGGGGAAACATCAGAAGAATCCAGAAAAATCCGTCAAGAATTAGTAAAATTGGATGTACGTACCCACCTTTTTAGACAGACTTTTTCGGGATGTCACAAAGGGCCACTACGTGTAAGAATACAGCACCAATCACCCCATCCTCCTTTAAGAGCACCGCTTGGAAGCAGGGTACGATCACGGCTAAGGACAGAGTGGACAGATCGGGAACTTGCTTCATTTGGCTGAAGCTGCTGTTTTGATGTTGCAGCTGTAGTCCCGCTACTCTAGTCGTGCCGGTGTGACGCCCCATCCAATGTATGTGGTGCCCGCTTGGCCTCGTAGATTTACTTTACTTTGTTGCAATGGCACAAAGTGCGACTTTTGACGTTTGCGTATTTCCCCATTTGCAATCAATGAAGTGCATGGGCTGGCAGTCTTGAGCAAGACTGACTTGTCTGTTCTAACAGGAACAGATCCACAAGTTTTCTTCTAGGATTTGTAAATTGGGACTGATTTGACAGCCCCTGGTTGGCTCCTTGAGCTGACACCTCAATGTGTAAGTTTAAGACTTATAATGCTGCCGCATTCTTCAGCTAGGATTTGTAAGCAATTCTATTGCATGACAGCTGAAGTTGTTTCTCAAGGCAGATGCAGAAAACAAACATCTTTTTGCGACGTGGCTTTCGCGGGCTGGTTGGTGTTCTTCCAGATCCATCACCACATTTCTTGTCTGGATTGAATTTTGGAACCTGTAACATGTATCATATAGTATTGTGTGCATGTAGGATGGTAACGTAACTGCAATGCGATGTAATGTCATGTAATGTCATGCACTCTACAGTCCTGTACTGTCATGTACTGCACTGTTCTGTATGGCACTGTTTGGTAGTGCGTGGTACTGTATGGTACTGTATCGTACAGTACTGTATTATGTTGTGTTCTTTTTTGTTGTAGTATGGTCTGTTATGCTATCTTATTATCTGTCGTGTTTTGTGTTGTATAGCTTATATGAATATTACATATATATATACTGTATGCTATACACACATATTCCACAAATGTAGATGTATGAGAGAGAGAGACACACACACACATACGTATATATCATGTATATGTATATATATGTATATATATATATGTATATGTATATATGTATATATGTATATATGTATATATGTATATATGTATATATGTATATATGTATATATGTATATATGTATATATGTATATATGTATATATGTAAATATGTATATATGTATATATATGTATATATATGTATATATATGTATATATATGTATATATGTATATATGTATATATGTATATATGTATATATGTATGTATATGTATATATGTATATATATGTATTTATGTATATATATATGTATATATATATGTATATATGTATATATGTATATATGTATATATATATATGTATATATGCATATATGTATATATGTATATATGTATATATATATATGTATATATGCATATATGTATATATGCATATATGTATATATGTATATATGTATATATATATATACGTATATATATATATGTATATGTATATATGTATATATGTATATATGTATATATGTATATATGTATATATGTATATATGTATATATGTATATATGTATATATGTATATGTGTATATGTGTATATGTGTATATGTGTATATATGTATGTATATATATATATGTATGTGAATGTATGTGTATGTATGTATATGTAGGTATATGTATGTATATGTACGTATATGTATGTATATGTATATGTGTATGTACATGTACATGTACATGTACATGTACATGTATATGTCTATGTCTATGTCTATGTCTATGTCTATGTATATGTATATGTATATGTATATGTATGTGTATGTATATGTATATGTATATGTATATGTATATGTACATGTATATGTATATGTATATGTATATGTATATGTATATGTATGTAATTATGTCTGATAAAGCAACGTACAATTCCCTGAGCTTCACTGTACCTTGGTTCTATACATCCTCGACCACGCTGGTGGGTAGTGATCTTTGTGAAAGGTGGCATTCCAAACTCGCAAGCGAGTGCTCTGCTGTCCGTTGAAGGAGAACATTTCGATTTTGCATCAAACTTTGACAAAACTTCTGGGGTTTCTAGAGCAGGATAAAAGAAACACTAAAACTATGTATATATCTATACAATGTATAACAAACAATACAAGACTATACCGTCTAAGAATCTCAGGATGTAATTTGGTAGTTTATTGCAACCTTTGGAGAATCTGGGAGTTTAAATGCTCTTAGTTTTTTTTTTTCCAAACAATCTCTCCATGTTTTTTTTCCCTGACAATGAAGCAACCTGATTTGATTTTGCCATCTGATACTTTCACAGAATGGTTTGTGACTGATGCTATGGCTCCCACATGCTGCGCGAGCCAGAATTACGTACCTCGACCTGGTTAGCTGGCAAACGTGAATGGCACGGCTTGTTTGTTGCAAATCGCATCTTGGTACCAAGTTGTTACTGGAGTTTGTAGGTGCTTGTGTGGGACATATTTCCTCTGAGTTTGGGATGTCCACATCCTGGTGGTAGCTTTTCAGCTCGGCATGGCGCAGATGGGGCATGGCATAAACACTGCTTTGTTGAAACGTGTGCACGTTCATTGTCCTTACCAGGTTCTCAATTTCAATTTAAATGCACTAAGTGTGCTTCTTTTTTTGCGAACCAGTGCTTTTCCAAAGCTAACGGCCCAACTTATTTGCATTTCGGGCTCGGATTTTGCTGACTGCTAACCATATCACCGTCAATTGCGGGTTGCCAATTGTAAGATGGAAACGACAGGCCCAGGACATGGAAGGAGAACCCGAGCTGCAGCGCATTGAAAGAGAAATGGAGGACGATTTGCAGCTGGGGTTCAGGGCATGTCCATGTCAGCCAGTGGAAATGGATTCTGGTGAGAATGAGACCATTTGACTCATTTAATTTGTCGTTTTTATTTTTTTATTTTCCAAGACTCTGACTTGTGTTGCCTGGCCGACTGCAAGATACACATTATTCATGTCGCGTAAACGCGCACCAGGCAGCAGCGATAGAGCGAGAAAACTGGCAGAAGCAAGTCACCACAATGCTTTACAATGCAGAGGCACTGCAACTGCAGCGTGGTATGACTCGAGTCGCTTCATTTTCCTGTGAGTTGGTTCTAGGGGTTTGCCGCCATGGCACACTGAGACTTGAAAATCTGTGGTGTATTAGCAAACACATCATTTAAGCAGGCATTCTTAGCCAAAGGTAGGTGTAAGTCGTGCAATTGACTGCAAGTTTCATGTACGCCCAACATAAAAGAAGACATACAGGCGTAGGTGCCAAAATCCGCAGCCTCTGCGGTGGAGGTACTTTATCGACAAATCAACGATAGAGGCAGGAAAGGCACATGGCCCCACACACTAGAGTGACAGACACTCAGGGCAAGAAGTTTATTTTGGACCTTGACAGCAATAAGACGAATTAGAATCTGCTGGTGGCAGGAAGGAGGTTGCCGGAGAACGATTCTGATTTGTAGCGATGATATTTGACGGTGTGGGATACACTCCCTTTTGCTGGGGAGAATTTGTGGTCACGATGATCAGGGCCAGGTCGATCAAACTTTGTTGCCACGCCCCCCGCTTGATTTGGATCTTAGTCCTTCTTTTGAATGGTTTGATCAGTTTGATCCCTACAGTTGCTGCGAAGCCACTGTTTGTTGACTAGACCATGAGATCTGTCTTGTTTCTTTGTTTTGTGCCCTTGTTTATTCAATAACATCAACGAATGACATCTAGAATACACGTTCATCGGTTTCAGAAAACTTGCGGCGCCCCTTACCATCATTGGTGTCGCCATTCAAAACGACCAATCATTAGAGAGCTTGGATGCTTTTGGCGACCTCCGCGACTAAATATCCCAAATCACAATTTTTGATCATGGTTACATCTGTGTCTTATCATGTTTTTGATGATGAAACTCCCCATCTTGCCTCACTCCCTACCTTTTGGCAGGGTCCGACTTCGCAGATGAAGAACTAACCGCCTTGGACCAACAGCTTGGAGTCTGGAAAAGGTGCCTTGAAACCAGGAGCAATGGGGATGGGCAGCCTGGCAGAGTGCAAAAAAAAAACAAATCCCATGCTTTTTCCATGATTTTTAGTCATGTTGGCCATAACTCATATACATTTTTTTTGTTGGAATTGGGATATTCCACATTTTGACACAAACCAGGGTCTGACCCAGAAACTTGGAGACTTAACCAGAGTGATTTGGGATTCTCGACTTCAACATTCTGAGCAAAGTGAGTTAAAGTGAGGCCGGAAATTGCGATGAAGGGGTCTACTCAAGTCACGATTGGGAATCATTGGGATGTGTCGGATAGACATGTCAAGACCAGCTGCAACGGGTCCACTCAAGTCACCATTGGGATGTGACATGTCAAGACATGTCAAGCACCAGCTTAATGCTGATGAACATCCATAGTCCATAGATTTGATCTTTTATAAGCTATTTTGATATATTTTGGCATCACCAAGGATGGCAGTGGGAGAGCCCCCCGGCGAGACCGAGACCAGTGTTGCTGAAGCCTGAAACTGGTGCTGAAGCCGGACCCAATCCCTTGTGATTTGATTGTTCTCTGATGGGGGTTGAGATTTGTCAATGGGAATATCATCCAAAAATGATGGTTGATGGTTTGTTGAGTCTTACTGAGAAACTGAAAATGGATCAATGGAAGAAAACAATATGCGAACCCCTAACGAATCCAGAGGAGGGGATGACGAAAGAAGACATTCAGTTGCAGTTGACAGGTTGTTGATAGTTTCTTCATTGCATGTTTATTCCGTTCAAAAGTTCGTAAAGGGATTTCTCGTGGTTGGATATTGGATTTTCTCTAGATTGCAACTATTGAATCCCCAATATCCAACCAGTGGAAATGGACCAGTCCATCACGAGGTTCTCCAACTTCTGGTGAGACGTGTTCGGACACTTCGCCTTGGCCTGCTGGGGTGCTCAAGAAATCGTAGATGGGTCGAGAAATGCCCTTTCTCCACCTGGCTGGACGAGCCAAGAGGGAAACCCCCCAAATTTGGCCAATTTTGAGGTTTAGGAATCCACTTGCGACGTGAAAAAAGCGACGTCAAAGAAATCCTCTAATTTGTCGACCGTGATCAGCAGCTCCTTTCACATCCCCAACTCTGGATGACCAGCTGTAGTATCTACTTGGCATGTGACTGGTCGATCAGGGAAAGAAATCAGATACCAGCCTTCGGGTTTGTGAAGTGTTTGCCTTATCTTCAAACAACAGCGTGCTTGATTTACTTCACATGCTCAAGTTACTCTGGTTTCCAGTGTGTGTCTCTAGATTGGATCATAGCTGGAGTTGAGGCGAGAAGTTGAGAGCCGATGCCTGCCTATTGGTGCCTGACTCAGCCACATCAAATATAGGCACTTTCCACATCATTCTACCCGATTCTAGCAGTTTCACAGGTGTTTTCATCTTTTGAAACTTAGTACAAACATGTACAAACCTTCCATTTCTCAAAAATGATAACTTTCAGAAGATGAATTGACCTGTAACTTCCGAAACTCGATCGATCCATTGGGATGATCCTCCCAGGACAGACTTGGGCGATCAACAGTGAGGTTCCATGGCCAGCAATGGCCAGCAACCTTTGGACTGACTTCGGTGGTGTAGTTCTGTGGTGTAGCCATGGGTTCCATGATGGCCATGAAGGAATTCTCAGAAGTGCTACGGTTGACCGTCTTGCCCAGTTGCATGTGGAGATGGTCATGAATCCATGAAAATCATGGACTTACATGGGTCAGGGGGCAATATGCTAGTGACTTGAACAATTTTTCTATTCGTCGAGGAATCCGCTTCAACCATTGATGGCTTGTTGGCTCAATCCCAGTCACCGAGGCTTATTTCGCCTCGTTGGAAGAGCTCTTAGAACTTTCATGCACCAGGTGGCTCGATCTCCTGAAACTCGCCATGGCGGGTTTGATATCCAAGTTGTACCCTCAGGTCATCTAACAGCTGGCTTGCTATATGAAATGGCCCATGTAGTTCGATCGGTTTACCTATGAAACGCGGTGATTTCCAGTTTGCAAACTGTTGGCCACTACCAGAGAGTATCCATTTTGACGTCATTTTAGGTCAAGATCTCAGATGATCAGATGATCCATCTACCTGTTAGTTCCTTTTCTATGACTTTCTCCAAGCTTTGGTTGACACAGGCAGACCTTCCTTAGCGATTCCACGTTGCAGCGCTTGCGACAGCTATTGAAGGTGTGGGCCGCCCCGAACTCAACGAGCGTTGAGAAAAAATATATCTATAAATCATCTATATATATATATAATATGATATATATAATATGATATATATATATATAATATATATATATATATATGATATAATTTAATATATATATATATATATATACATGGTTGGCTTTTTCCACGGAGCTGATGACGCTAGAGGGTACTTAGTTCGGGTTGTCTGGAGAAAAATGCTTGCCGTGTTGGACTGGGGATGACTGCAGTGTTTTCTGATCGGAGGCCACTGCTGAACGTTTGAGCATGCTGCTACAGCAGCCACAGTTTGTGACCTGCGTTCTGCGTCCTGAAGAAAACTCGGGCACTCGAGAAAAAGGGCAGCTCCAACGCAAGATTTTGATCATTTTTGATCTTCGATGACTGGAACATGGCTACACAATGCTGCACAGTTCGAAGATTTTCAGACTCAGACTTTGGTCATTTTTGGTATTGACATCATATGGATCAAGGCAAGGTCAGGCTGCTGAAAACAGCACGACCAGTTGTGCATCACAACAAGTTGCGAGAAACTGAGGGTTAAGAGTCACAACGCTGCCACAAAGCATTGGCCTGTTCAGCCTATCCATACTTGAATTGCTTATATATATATATATGCTTATATATATACCATTATATCAGTTATTACATCTTACACTAATCTAGTTACATATTGTATAGGCACCAGCTTTCGGCCCTGTTTTTTGTCCCTAGATTCGATTTCCGGTGTAGAGCCTTGGGATGGCTCTCATTGGCAAGACGGCGGTGGATGCCGTGGAGGCGGTGCCTGATGATGTCGAGACCATCAGCACCTGCAGCGGTGGCACCAGCGCCAGCGCCGATGCGGAGGATCCCCAGGAATGGCCCAACACCGACGATGAGTGCTGCTACCCAAAGAGTCACTACCGCCCTCCACGCCGCTGTTGGCAGACAGATCTCCTTGCCAAGTTTGTTACCACCGTGACAGACACGCCCGAGAAACGGGCAGAGGATGACACGAACTCTTCATTGGAACCAGGGAAAGCACCGAAATGACCGATTTGCAAAGGAAGGTTTTTGTTTCAAGCAATTATTTGTTCAGATCTATGAAAGCTTGAGAAATCTATGAGATATTTCATGAACTTGCTGTTGCACACCTTTTTGCCACAATTGCTCAGGAAAATCACTTCGGAGAAGTCTGCGGCTATGCTACTCCAACTGAATGAGGCCAACAAATTTGGTATCTGGCTACTGGAGCGGGTCCGGAACCGGAAATCTCCAAAGCCAAAGGAGAAGAAACCCCGTACGGCCCGCCCGGCCCGCCCGGCCCGCCCCATGCTTCGAGAGTTGCCAGATGAGGTGGCGAAGATGCCAATCAGGCCGAGAATGTTAAATCCCAGTGCAGATGGTGGATGTACCTTCTGTCATCAACCATGGCTGGGAAATTCTCAAGAGAATGGAGGTTTTGTACAATGGAAAGTCATTTCTAAATGGTTTTTCCTTCTCTGGCCATCACATGTCTGCCACGTTTGGGTTCATAGGCCATGCAGCCGAACCGTTCCCAGGCCCACCAATGAGAGGAAGCAGTGACTCTGCAGCCGCGGAGGAACGACGATAACGACGGACATAACACGTGGGACTATGTCGTTGAAAAGAACTGAATTGGCACCGAAAGCTGACTAGACCGGTGGCCACTGCAAGAGATAAGGTCATGGATCGGTACTGGCCGGGACTGCGTGCTGTTCTTTTCTTTTGTCATTCTGGATCTCTTGTCAGAAATGGATAGAAATGGAGGTTTCCACTTTTTTTTGCGGGAGATTTTTTCATATTTTTTCCATGAAATAAATTGCATAAACCATCCAGCTATTGGGGTACCACTATAGGAAACCTGATCCATGTCCTGGGACCTTGCGGCACTGCACTGCGGCCTGGAGGTGGACGAGTTAAACTGGCCCCGATTTGGCTGTCTTTATCAATGGTTTTTTTTGCCTCTTCCTGAAAAATGGTCTTGGAGTATGATCAAAGAATGGGGACCAATGAGCTTTTGAAGCTTTGGGTTTTGGATGATTTAGGGATTTTCCCAAGATGTTCAGAGAAAAATGGCGCTCTTTCCATGGGGCGGGTCCGCGTCTAGCTCGTCTGTTAGAACACCGGCTGGTCTACATCGGCTGATTCACCCGCGCCCTTGGCAGAAGGCACGAACTCATCAAGAGGAGCTGGGTATGACTTGGACTTATTTCTTATGCCACACACCAACCCAATGAGGGTAGCCTTTGAGTTTGGGCTTCTATTCAACATTACCAGAAGAGCAAGATTTGCCCTCCCCCTCTCTCATTGACTCTGCGAACCAATGCAGTAGTTTCTGGAGCAGTCCAGAAGGCTTCACTTGGTATCTTTGCAACTCCATCCGTGAATCAGTTGATGCTGCTAAACAACAATTGACGAAAATCACACATCAATCGGTCTCTTAACTCCCTTCAATGTGGTCCATGAGTATTCAGAAAAGAACGTGACAAATTCGCTCTCCTTCTGCTTCCTGCGCTCCAATTTTTTTTGAGATTGCTTTCTTCCGCAGCTGGACTGTGGTCATTTCGACATCGCTGGGAAGAAGTCGTGGCACCTCTTCGCGGGGCGTGACGGTACCTGACTTCCGTTGTTGGGACCAGGAATGGCGTGAATGTCCCGGCATCCATGGCAGTTGTGCGACACATGATCTAAATGAATTACATTCGAATTACCAAGCGGTCGAACATCTTAAAAATCGGCTTTCAAAAAGTCTTTTCTTTGCGGTTGTAAGATGTTGTAGCCCGGTTATCTTGGGGAATCCTTCAGCGCTGTTGGGCTGCCGGGTCGCAGCATCATGCAGCATCCCTGGTCTCCGAAGCGATCAGATTTCACCACGGGTTTCGGCTGCAGGGTCTAGCCGAGTCCAACTTACTGGTGCTTAGTAGGGAATGGGGGAATGACCTATACTAACCATCAATAATCATCCCATTCCCCCATTCCCTACTAAGCACCAGTAAGTAGTTGCTGGTAATATCTTCACGTTGCAGCGGTCATCAGCCAAAGAATGCTATACTGGCTATACCCGTGAAGCGAATTCATGGCAGACATCCAAAGGCTCCTCTTAGTTTCTGGGGTGTCAAGATTGTTTTTGCTGCAGTTTATTTCAAGTCCTCGAGAAAAGTCGAACAGCTTCAACAGCTTCAGCAAATGTAGCAGTAGCATCATCCAACAATCTCCAACGGTTGTTTTCGCATCTTGAGACTCCACATGAGGAGCTGCTTGAAGGATCCGTGGATCCGGCCGATGACAGAGGGCACCAGGGAAGGCACCTTTGGCATCCATTGGTTGACAAATGCGATAAGTTAGGCATCAAGTTCGATCAGTCTCAGGTTGTGACGTAATTTACATTAGAAAATTAGAAGTTATAAGCATTGCAGATGCATCATGCTAATGCAGAAGGCATTTGTGACACCATTAGCTTGATTCGCGCATTCGCAACCTGCGTCGGAACGGGTGCCGCCATTGTTCCTTGTTGCGTTTGACCCAGCATCGAGCACAAAGAGACGAGTCGGTGCATCTTATTTTCTGGGTGGGATTTCAGGGATGATAGCATTGGGTTGCAGACATTGGCAGACTTTACTGAGATGAGATGCTCCATCTGAGCGCAACATGTTGGAGTTTGCCTTGCATCAGATGCATCCTGCATATTCCTGGCGTGTGGCTTTGGCCCCCTCAGACAAGTGTGAATCCAAGTGCAATGAGTGATGCATGAACAGTTGACCCTACGGTTGGAGAACAATTTGTCACATCGATGCAACCCCCAGTCCAGGGGACCAGCTAACCCAATAACAAGAACAGCTGGGCAGAGGTCTTTTCATGATGCTTTCACACATCAAAGTTGTTGATTTGCTTTCAGTCCGTACCATGACAGTTCTGTTTGTCGCAATGGACTCAAATCTTATTGTTTGATCAACACCAGGGGCCCATTTTCAGCGATCCACAGGCGAAAAAGACCAGTAGAGTACGCATCAGTCACTGCAGATGTGAGCCATGACGCCTACCTGGTCGCCAAGGTGGGAGTCCACCAGGTGAAGTCACTGACAGGATCCAACGGGTCGTCGCCAGGCGTGATGCACCATGGCAGGCTGGGAACATGCGGGTGATGCCGGGTGGCAGTCGAAACAGCATGGGGCTGTTGACTCTCCAAGAGCTTCGCATTGGATCAAAGAAGCTTCACAAATGTGAGAAACTCAATGGTCACATTGGCCAGGAATTCTTGCGACAACTCATGCTGAATTATGGATGCCTGAACATAATATCAAAGCCATAGCCATAATCAAGCAGCAAGAGTTCGCTTACGAATTTGAGACGTCACCACGAGATGCAGCTGAAACTTGGTCCGCTTATCCTGCTACCTCTTGAGTGAAGCAAAATGGTCCACTTCAACTGATAGAGGAGAAGTGGTAGCTATCCCATGGGCATCACATCATACATGGCATCCAAAAATGGGCCGAGTGCAGCATGGCTATTGTACGGCCTGCCAACTGGTGCTGCCCGGCAGGTGGGACCTGTTAGGCAATGGCTTGGAAATCTTGGAAAGAGGGTACCACTCTTCACACTTGACGCACATAGTTGGTCATGTTCATTCACCGCCAGATTTGGAGTGTCAAGCCAGATCTCAAGAAAAATACTCGTCAAAGCATGTCAAAGCATCGTTTCTCTATATTGCTCCGAGGAATTTCGGACCTTCGATGCTCCAGCAAACTAGCCACCTCTGGCGTTGTTTGCGATGCGCCGGGTTGACCCAGAGACAGGGTGGGTTCATGGACGAAAACGGCACGAAGAACAACAAATTTAAGTCGAAGAACTTGCTCATAAAACAACATATCTTGAACATCAACACTGTGTAACACACTCCCTCCCAGACCACTGCAGTATTTCTTTTCCAAGAGATGTCCACTTAGTCACTTGCTCATGCGGATAGGCACCAATATCAGCATATGCAAGCTTACAGAAGGATGGCTCATTTTGACTCCTGACGCTGATTACCCAACGATCTGAGGAGGAAGTTTGCAGCTGCATCCACTGTCTCCTGGCCAAGTGTTGGAAAGTTGACCCATGATCCAAATAGTCATTGACGAAAGTGGTGCATTTAAGAGCTTTCGGCCACACTGCCAGACAAGATTTCCTTTTTTTGTTCCTCTTTTCCTTTCCTTGGTTCTTTGTTTTAGGTTTCCCTTTCTCTTCTTGTTCCTGTCGTATTTGCTGTCACGAAAGGTAGCCTAGTACCTGAGTTCAATGTACTTTAGTACTTGGGGCTGGGTCTGCCTTCAATCACTGATTTTTCCTCGTTTAGTTTTCGTTTTAGTCTTAGGGGGGCCCCCCCCCCTCACCATTCGATTCCCCCCTGGTCCGTGAAATTTCGGCTTTCCAAAGTAGGGTTCTGGTGAGGTTGCTACTGTCCATATCAGCGTAGCTGTAACAGATCTGGACTTAATCTTTTGGGTTGTTTTGGGTTTGATTGAGTTCAACACTTCGTTGCAACACCTCGTTGCAACACTTCTGTTATTTTGTTCCCCCATGTACGTCCATTCTTCCAACAGTGCTTTGAACGTTCTCTGCGCAGCGGTTTTCTCATTAAGTTCTTTTACTGCTTTGTTTTTCTTTTCTACGCTGTTCCTGTAGCGCTTACGGCTGCCTTCACTATTACTTTAGTTTCGTCACAGCCCTCATCCAACAAACCCTTCCAACACTTCCCTTTTTCAATTGTAATGCTTTTTAATTATCTCTTCTTTGTACCATGTTTTGTTCATCCCTCTTTCTTATACGTATGTACTTTGCTGCGTGGCATGCGTAGCAGAGACTGCGTCGCATTGTTGCAAGGTGTGTCTGGCAACAATTTTGCAAATAGACTTTGCCAGATTTTTTTTTGTCAAACTTTTATCTCACAAGCCACTTGCTACGTTTCTTGTGGCTCATCCCCAACTAACTAAAAGACACTAGGGCAAGCCTTGTTTGCAAAAATGCAAAAACTGGCATCATGTCTTTCATTTCTCTGCCACAAGGCGGCACAGTAGGTAGCATTGGATGACCTCAAGTTGTGTAACAAGGCCCGACGAAAGGTTTGTTCTTTTAACACTGTCCGGAGAAGACCGGCCATTGCATATTTTGCCGAGACTCCCCGCCTTTTTTTTTGACATTACAATTTATGTTGAATATTTTTCATACCCTTTATTTTTCCAGGATTCAAAACTTGTACTTCAAACTCCCTCATCCAGCAGAACCTACCTTTCGTCCATCCCAGTCCTCTCAAGTTTCTCATCCTTTTCCCTCCTTTTTTCCACTTTTTGTTTCCTTTCTTCCAGATGGACAAGGCCTTCCAGGAGTGAACCAGTGAATTTTTTGTTGGTTGCAAAGCAGATTGGCTTCAGGACGCCACCTTTTTTGCTTTCAGATTGAAAAATCCGAATGAAAGGTGATATGGAGCTTGCAATTTTTCATGGTTGGTGAGAAGGATTGTGGCAAGAAATCCGGAACTATTCCCGAATACAAGAGTAAAACATGTAAAAAAGGGCGCAGCTGAAGACTGCAGACAAGTTTGGGTTCCAAAAAACTAATCAAATATTTGGGGGGCTATTCACTACTGGGGGACAGGCATTAAGAGCAAGAAAAATCTCATCTCCCCACAAAAATAGTACCTACAGTATGCCTCTAAAGTACCTGCCAAAAAATCACTGAAGATGGTTGTCACAATATTCTACCATTGTCATATAGTATCCTGGTCCCTATGATAAACTACCTATTGCTGGTTGTGACCAAGGTGGAAATGCCTTGCCGCTGAGTAGTTTCAAACTGTCAGAGCAACACAAGCCTCGAGAGGCGCGATGCGACACTGGGTGGGCAGTATTCATAGGTAAATGTATTTGCTGATCTTCATTCATTGAAAAACTTACATCTATTCACACACACACATATCACATGTATTATATTATATTTCTATTTGTACATCTGTATTAGTATTTATACACGTGTATGAATATATAAATTTAACAATGTATGTGTATATATATATACACATATGTATACAAATATACACATGTATACTGTATACATTTATTTGTGTCAGTATTTTTGCACGCATATATATATATATATATATCTAAAGATGGGTTTGAATCATTCCACGAGGATGGGAGCTGTAAAGATGACAAAAAAATGGAAACCCGTCGCCCGAAGCAACTCTGAAAACCATGCCTTAATATGCCTTAATAAGGCTTTAATAAGGCCTTAATAAGGCCTTAATAAGTTGAAATATTACGACCCCGGTAGCCCCACATGTACAGTCTACTTAGTTATGTTCATGCCTAGGTCGTAGTGGTTGTAGATTAGCTATCAGACCAATCCCCAATGCGATTGTACAGTCAACAACCATGTATATATCCCAGTAACTAGAAGCGTTAGTTATCTGGGTTGTAGCCTTGTAGATAGATTAGGAATTGCTCATCCCCTATCCAGCGGGTTGGTCATAGTAGCCTAACCTGGCTCAAGTAACACAGGAAAATAGGCGTGTTACTTGGATTTTGATGTCGAGGAGTGATCCAGTGGTTTCCCCCTGTTGGTCCCCTCTTTTCTCTTTAAATACAGATAAATGCAGATAATTACAGGTAAATACAGATAGATACAGGTAAATACAGATAAGTACAGATAAATACATATTAATACATATCAATACATCTTAATACATATTAATACATAGTAATACGTACAGGAGCATAGATGTAAACACATGTGAATACATGTAAGTAAATTTACATATATTAAATACAATGAAATAGATACAGGCTTAAAAACATATATGTACATTGTGTGTACGCGCATAATTTTAAATATATATATATCTTTTGTATGTATGTGCATGTATGTATATACATATACATACATATGTATGTATACATAGTATCTACATGTATATGTATACATATACAAATATACACATATGTATATATATATATATGCGCAATGCTCACCGAAGAGTGTAAAGGTTTCATTCAAGACTTGGCGGCTAGACAAAGAAGATCCAGACCGCGTGAATGGAAATATATGGAATAGCAGGACCCCTCGTTGCACATTATTTCTGCAGGCTCGCAGCTGCAGAACTTGTTCGGTGCCAGATGAGCGTGCACACTGAATGGCGACTGTACCACTAGTTTGGCATGTCCCAAAAAATACACCTGTGCTTGATATTAGTGGAGGTCACAAATCTTATGTACTCCCTTGGGCACAAAGGATTGTGTATTTGGTTTTTCACAACATCTCTTTGTTCCGCGCACCCTTTCTATCGTCAATGCTTTTGGTGTTTTGCTAACTCATGACGATCACAAATTACTTTACTTCGAGTGATCCCCACCGTGACACATATTCTGACATAGTTTCTGACATACCATTTGGAAGTATATTATATATATATACATATTCTGACATTCTTTCCTGGCATATACTGTGACATTCTTTCTGGCATTCTATCTAGCATCTATTCTGACATACTTTCTGGCATATATGCTGACATTCTTTCTGGCATTGTATCTGGCATCTATTCTGACCCTATCTGACATCTATTCTGACATGGGCAGTGCCGGACCCCAACCGTGAGCGCCAGATCTCAGTGGGTAGCGCCCACTGAGATCTGGCGCTCGCAGTTGAGGTCCGGCAGTGCCCACTGAGATCTCTGACATCCTATCTGGCATTCCACCTGACATTTGTTCTGACATTCTATCTGGCCTCTTTTCTGGCATTCTATCTGGCATCGATTCTGCCATTCTATCTGACAATTTATCTGACATCTATTCTGCCATTCTATCTGACATATATTCTGATGTTGTATCTGGCATATTTTCTCACATTCTATCTGGCATTCTATCAGACATTCAATCTGGCATTCTATCTGATATATATTGTGACATTCTTTCTATCTGACATATTTTCTGACGTTCCATCTGGCATTCTATTTGACATGTATTCTGATGTTCCATCTGGCATATATTCTGACATTCTATTTGACACTCTATCTGGCATTCAATCTGACATATTCTATCTGGCATTCTATGTGACATAATATACTCTGACATTCTATTCCCCATCTCTTTTGACATGCTGTTTGACGTTCTTTCTGGTGTTCGGGTCCAGGCCCCCAGCGCTGGCGAGATGGGGTTTGGGTCCAGGCCCAGCCACAGCCGTTGGAGCTCGCGATTTGGAGTTCCGGTCCAGGCGCATCCAGAGCTGGCAGACAGGAAGGAGGGAGGGAGGACGGAGTGAGTGAGGGAGTGAGGGAAGACACCTATGTCAAAATCTAGAAACCTTCACCTGGCAGGTGGGGAAAAACAGACATGAAGCTGCCCACCATCGAATCGCTATGAGAATCACGCGCGAATCTGTTCTTGGTTCATCCCATGGCTGGTGGGGTGGCTTAAAAGTTCAATCACACATTTCTCTTTGAAATTGTTTGTTCCAAACCTACATGGAATGAGGATCACAATTGACATAGATTTTTGTTGTGTGATTGACACCGCCACCTACAGCTCGAGGAGATCTTGCCGGAGACAGACATTAGCAGAGAAGTGATCAGTTCGGCGTCTCATGTTTTCAGTTTTCCATGGAGCGGGCGGTGTGGACCAGAAGCAGGATCTTGTGATGGAATAATTCTGGGAATTCGGGGCAAACTTGTCAGCATGGGGGGTGGATTTGCTGTCTCTGACAGGTTCTCTTGAAGTGGAACCTTTATGAAATTAAGTGGAGGTTTCCTAAAATAGGGGTACCCTTAAATCATCCATTTTAATAGGGTTTTCCCTTATAAACCATCCATTTTTGGGTACCCCCATTTTAGGAAACCCCCAAGTAACTTAAGTAATTATTAAGTACTCAAGTTACTTCCATCCTCTCACCTCACCGCGTTTTCTTTGTGCTGCTGACACTGGTGCCAGGAGATCAGAGAGAAAAACCTAGATGCAGTCCTCAAGGACCACCGTTTCATCATAGATCTCAGTACAGAAACCAGCACATTTGAAAAATAAATGGGCATCCCCCATTTGTTGACACACCCAAACATATTTGTAAATAACAAATCATTGTATCTTTGTTGACACACCCAAAAATATTGGTTGAATTTAAATGGTATCACACATATCAAAGGCGTTATCATTCATATTCCAAACATGGATAGTTATGTCAGCGCCCAGCTGAGGTCCTGCGCGCTTTGGTGCTGCCCAGGCTTTGGCCCTTTGGCGCCTGGTGATCTCCAGGTTCCCCAGTGGAAGCTGTGAAGGTCTTACTTCCCCACTAGTGGAATTGAAAGTTGGTGAATGTTGGCAAGATCTACAGTATATATATATATACATAACCGTGGGCTTTGCGTGGATCACCCAACCATCATGTGTTTTTTTCGGAATTAGCTGTTAATGATCCTGGCAAAATGAGAGCCCACTAGGTCGAACACGAAAGGATTGGAAAACTGGGGTCGCTGGACATTGTGAGACTCACTCTGAGAGGCAGCGGTTTCTCTGTTCGGGCCAGTCTGGCTTAAAAAAATCCGCACACCTTGAAAGTTTAGGTTCTCAGCCCAAGAATGTCCAAGAGGAACTACCGTAGAAAGTTCAGGTCCAATGTCACCCCTGAAGTTCTGAGATCATGTTGGTATTGAATGGGACCCTCTCTCGCCATGGCTTGCCATTGATTAGCCAGGCTCTGTGATCGATTGCCAGCAGAGGCCGACGGGGCTCTGGGGAGCGCAGTGTCGTGTTTCGAAGGAAACTTGGGTCTGAAAAAATGGAGGATACCACAACCGCAAATATCCCAATCAAAGCATTGTCATATTCATATCATATTATATCTACTTGATTGTCAGACATACCCATCATCACTGGTTCTGTGTGGGCATAGGTAAGAATTTCAATCTCTGGATCCATTCAGAATAAATCATGAATTTTTGGGACGCCAAAATTTGGCCCATCGGGATATCCTGCAGGTGAGCTCTCGTAGTGTTGGTCTGACCCTGCTACGTGTCCCCCTTTTTTGGTTGGTTGAAGTTGAAACCGAACATCTCGTTGCTTGACTCCACCCTGTTAAAATCCTACTGCGTCTCCCTCCGACCTTGCTGGAATACTCCAGACATCTCCAGACATTCCCGGATTTCACCCTGCTAAAAGACGCTGGCTGAAGTGCATCATTTTGGCAGACCTGGCTATCCCCATCTGCTCCAGGTGCTGCCGAAGCTCTTGAGGTTCCTTGACGTCCCAACGCCTACCGCGAGGGCGCGCGGCCTCAACAGGGGCCTTCTAGGCCTGGGCAGCGAAGTGCTGTGCTTTCGCTGCGACAGGACAGAGCTGAAGGGGCGCGGTCTATGGAACTTGTATGGCGGTATACTAGACAGTTATGAAGACAGTGGGTCCATTGACAATTACCAGATTTTTTCCGTGGGTTCTGAAACACCCCCTAGTCGAACACAGACCTAGTGGAGGCGGTTTGGTGTTGGTGTCAATCAAATAGCATCTAATAGCTGCTACAGTAATTGATATTGTTAGCCCTTTTTAGAAGCTAATAAGATCCAGTAGGATCTAATAACGTCACGTCCAAACAATTGAGCACTAATAAGGCCCTGTAGATAAAAAATACAGATTGTTCATTTTCAAAATATTATTGCCAGTTGAATATGAGAAAATGGTTTTGTTGAATAAGGATGTTGAGCCAAAACCTCCAAGATTGAATAAGGCATTGAATAAGATGCTCCTCAACTCCCTACACTAGGGGGGGTTGGACTAGGTGGGGGGTTTGGCAAGTCATGGTTTTTGAGACCAGTTCAAAGAGCAGCAAGCGGAACAACCAAAAAGATCTGAAAAGTGCTGGTTTGCTGCCAAAGAATAAGGTTTGACCCAGCAAAAATGGTGGTTTGAATCCTTCAATAGTAGGCATGTTTTGTACATGGTTTCAAACATGGGGTTGAACTAAGAACGTTCAATGGGTTCTTGGATCAAAAATCCAGGCCTAGAAAATCCAATTTTGGAGTAGCCTATTTTGACCCCGATCCATTTCACAACAGTATACAACTAGGACGCTGTATGAAGTTGCAAACATGGGAGTTTCACAAAAATGAAACATGTGGAAGTGGGATCATGCCTCCCATGTCCCATCCTGTCTTGGCCATGTCTTAACCCAAGACATAGCAAGGCATTGCCCATGTGGCCCCAAAGTCTAGAGTCTAATAAATGGTACACGAGCAGTGTTTTAAACCCTGTTGGTTGATGATTAGAGGGGGTTCTACTACCCAAAACATTAGGTTAAACATGGTTAAAACAACATAAACAAGCAGTATCATGGAAAGACCGATTATTTTGAACAGTGTTCACATGGGGAACATATGCGGAACATCTTCATGAAGTGGCAGGATCCTGTCAGCAGGAAGTGCACGCTGCCCCTGTGAAGGCGACCAATTTGCTGTCAGTTCTTCAAGAATGTCACGCAAAAACTAAGTGAAGCCGGCAACGCAATTTTCGTAGCTAGGGCCTACTAGGTAGGTAGGCAGGAGTCATTTGAGTAATATGGAATACTATGGATATCTACGCTATGGTATACCGTCTTAGAATCGTTGCGATGGTGTCTGGTTGGTGGCCTCTGCGGCGCGAGGTTTCTCCAGGCGCTCAAAGCCACGCTGGCGACAGCCTGGTAACGCCAACCTGTTTCAGCTGATGCAGTGCAGAAAAGGCTTTGATTTTATGATGTTTTGAATATTTGGAAGATTTCTTAGGGTGGAATCGTTTGGAAGCCTTGAGATGAATCTTTGAATTCAGTGTTCTGCATTTCAGAAGCTTTCCCCAAACAGACCCATCCTTCGGGCTGAGGAAAGAGTTCCTGACCTGAAAAATGAGAGTTCTAAGGGCACTGGCACCGCTGAGTTGGAATTGACCTGAAGATTCTTGTTGGCCCTGCCCGCTGGCCCCAGGCAAAAGGACTGCCTCGACAGACGCGAGAAAAAATAGGAGTGATGCTTCGAGCCAGCTGTCACCGGAGGATGGACTCCAACGATTGGACGCTTGAGCCATGAAGCATCATGAAGTGCTATACCTGGAAGAGGAATTTCACCTGGCTATAAATTCACCCATTGTGGATGATCCCATACCTTTCCATTTGAAGTTTGTATTTTTCCAGCCATGTTCAATGACCAGAGTTCCCCTGTTCCAGGTCGCCGAAGCGGTGCCATCCCCTGGTGATGGAGGCGAGAAATTCACACTGGGGATGCTGGCTCCACCATGGCAATATCATGGGGAAAATATGGGAACATCAGGATCATCCCTTCGAGTTTTGGATAATCGATAGGAGTTTTGGGTATTATCCATTGGAATTTTGGGTACCCCATTTCAGACAAAGCCATGTATAGTATATGTATATGTACATGTACGTACGTGTACATAAACATCCGTCCGGGGGGAGAATTATCGCACTTTAATTCAGAGGTGAATCTGTATTTCGTGCTGGCGGGGCAATTCAAAATGACTTCAACATGTTGTTCAAACATCGATGGATTTTGGATGGTCATTTCTCCAAAAAGGCGTTTTTACCACGTTTTAATCTCTGTTTGTTTGCACTATTTCATGTGGCATCTTTTTTGCTGCGACTCTTTTCAATCGAACAAGTCAGCATACAGTCTTTCGACAATTGCTTCAAAAAGGCTCTGCTTTTGTACAAATCGCCATTGCCATTGCCTGGCAAAAGCCATGAACCGTGGGTTTGGTTTGCGTCCTTTCACTGTGCTCGATAAAGAGATTGAAACTTGTTCCTTAACAGAGATTGAAACTTGTTTCTTAACAAGTCTCCAGACGCAGTCAATTGCACCTGTATGGGCAAATGAGGCTTTCGGAAGTTGTATCGAAACATGTTAGAAGTCACAAGAACATATAAGAACAGGTTCAGAGCGTAGCATCAAGAGCGTGTTGAAAGTTACAAGAACAAGATCACAACGTAGCATCGAGAGCATGTTCGAAGTTGCAAGATGTCAAGGGAATGCAGGTGGGACCCCTAAGTACATAGTAGATGTATATAAGGGGAAATCACCGGAATTAAGGGACTATACAGCCAGGCCGAACATCAACNTGTCAAGGGAATGCAGGTGGGACCCCTAAGTACATAGTAGATGTATATAAGGGGAAATCACCGGAATTAAGGGACTATACAGCCAGGCCGAACATCAACTGCGGCCACCGGCTCAAGTCGCCTAACCAGGAAAAGTTGCGGCCGTTTGCTCATGCCGTTGGCATCATCCATCGCAGAACGCAAAGCCTGATTGATTACCACATCAAGCAAATACCATTGACCCGGAACAGGGGTAGTTCTGTTCACANCTCATGCCGTTGGCATCATCCATCGCAGAACGCAAAGCCTGATTGATTACCACATCAAGCAAATACCATTGACCCGGAACAGGGGTAGTTCTGTTCACACAAGAATTGCAAGAACAAGTTCAGAATGTAGCATCGAGAGCGTGTTGGAAGTTGCCAGACCAAGTTCAGAACGTAGCATCAAGAGCGCGTTGGAAATTGAAAGAACTAGTTCACAGCGTAGCATCAAGAGTGTGTTGAAAGTTGCCAGACCAAGTTCAGAACGTAGCATCAAGAGCGCGTTGGAAGTTACAAGATCAAGTTGCTTCAGAGCGTAAAATCAAGAGCGTGTTGGAAGTTGCAATAATCGGCATATTAAGTGACGAGTTTGTCAGCACGCGCACAAAAAATGTTTTTGGTCCCACCCCCCCAACCCCCCACCCACCCCACCCAACCCCACCCCCCAATCCCACCCAACGAAAAAATAGGGTCAGGCAACGCCCCATATATATATATAAATATATATATATATAAATATATATATATATATATGTATATATAAATATATATATGTATACGTATATATAGGTCCATTTCAGGCACAAGGCTGTGACGGTTTTCCCCATTCGGTGGCCAGGTCATTCCAATTCGCCTGGCTCACCAGTGACCAGGATGGGGTGGTCTTTGTTGCTGGCAGTAAATTCGGGAAACTTGATTCTGTGAAGGAAACTCTCATAAAACAACGATGCATGGACAGAGCAACACTTGAACCTCTTCTCTGTGCTTCTTAATTGTTCTTACTGGTGCGAAACGTAGGGAATGGGGGTTGCTGGGATGACTATTAATGGTTATTATAGGTCATTCCCCCATTTCCCTGCTAAGCACAAGTAAGTGTTTGATGATGCTGGACATGAATCAGGTGTTTTTTTTTTCAGATTCGGCTAGCAGGATCACCATGCCTCCAATGGTCGCATACACCAGCAAGGCTGCGGCTGGGCCCGGCAACAAAAAAATGCAAACAAGTAAGATCCAATCCTAACCAAATGGAGACCCGCCTAGCAATACCTCAGTACTAGAAAACTCATACCCCTCCCATTACCCCCTATTTTCCGATTCGTTTTGGGGGGTACTTAAGAATGGATATATGATCTACAACAAAAGTCAATGGTGGTATGACCCGAAGAGTAGCATGGCGCCAATGGTTGGCCACCTTCTGGTGGTTGCATGGGGAGGATGATCCGCAGTTTAAGTTGAGTCATCGACCCCTGATTGACATAGCAGCGACTGGATTTCTCCAAGTTACTGCAGAATTCAAGACACATACGACACATCAAAAAATCATCTACAGATGGTGCATTTTTGAACTTGTGGAACATCCCTTGAATAAGTGCAGATTTACCCAGGTATCCGTAGGGTATCCGGAGGGTATCTCCGCAGTAAGCACTGGTCAGCACTGGAAGGTGATTCTTCAGGACGACCGGATGCAGCAACGCTTGGTGATGTCTCCATCCCAGCAGATCGGATAGGATTTCAGGATGCATAAATACATCGTTCCATGATGTTCCGTTGTTGGTGGGATATTCCTGTTGTTACTTTGTAAGTTACAAAGTTCTACTTGGTGTTTTTCCCATGTTCTTCCAGTTTTTTTTTCTTCTCCCGTTGAGATTCTTGGCCACTGCCTGCCCGCAACGAGCCAGCTGTCACCGTCATTGTTTGGACTCGGATCGCCGCAACGTGTGGCTCCAGCGGCAGCGTTTGCAGCGCAACGTTCATCGCTTCACCGGCGCAGCAAGCGCAGCAATGGCCAAAGTTGAGAAGAATATGAAGGAGGCAGAAATGTAATGAATATGATGAATCAGTGACTTTGTGGAATAGAACAGATTGACAGATTTCGAAAGACAGCTGAGATATAGATTCTCATGGCGAAGCAAGGGCTTGCTTGGCCTCTTCTGCAGCAGTTCTTTTTTTTGCGATGTGTTTTTCCCTCTCAAGACATTTGACATCGCTTGACACTTCAGCTGTCATGGCTGGTGATTTGGCGCCGGCACTTTCCGCGCACAGGCCAGTCGCGCCAGTGGGGTGAACGTCTCATTGATTGACAGCAGCTTTGAGCCAAAGTCAGGGGCACCTGCAGCGGTTGGAACTGACGATGTGTAGATACTGTCCCAACATTGGGTCAAGGTGAATATTTTTGGCATTCCACTCGGGTTTGTATTCTTTTGGTTTGCTGGAAATGCAACTCGGGCGTTGAAGCAATAAAGCAGCATAATATCAACACCATTCTCGGACAGAGGGTGCACACCACTGTGGGCTTGGATCGGGCGTGCCCCATAATATGGTGTTTGTCTCTTCTTCGCATGATCTGATCTACCAAGAATTTCAGCTTCTCAAAAGGGAGTCATGCGTTGACACAGCCTTGACATGGCCCTGACGAAACGCCAAAGGAGTGGTACGGAAGCACCGAGAAGAACAGCGTAAAGCACACTCCGAAGTGCAGGAATTCTTGAAGATCAATGGATTCAACAGCGGAAAGGTGCCGACAAGGGAGCGGGTGTTCTAAAAACTCGCAAAGAGTGTAAGTTCTCGGGAACACGCTGTGATTTGTGGATGACATTATATATGAGGACATGCTAGCACGATGATTTTGCTTTGTTCACAAAGCATGACAAAGCTTGCTAACACGATCCAATAGGAACTGCCAAGTGATGACGCTGGATGCGTTGGGGTTCCTTTTTGCCGCATCCCACAGCTGTAGACTCTAGACACTTTTTCTTCAACTTATACACCTTAAGGATCCTTCAAACCTCACTTAGCTACCCAATTTTCCAGACATGAACAAAAGGTGTTTTGGCAATTTCTTGCATTTGAGGAAGATCAACAGGAAATCACTCGCCATGGCCGCCATGCCACCAAACTATGAGGGTTTGACCAAGTACTATGATTGCTCAACATGCAGTTGGTTGCACTGTCATGGTCTCAGCCATCAGATGATCGGAGGTGAACGAGCTCAAAGGCTTCCTTAGCAGGACGTCTCCGCTTCATGAAGCGGTCAAGCAGAAGAATGCTTCGATGGTGGCTGCCTTGCTACAGCTTGGTGCTGATTCTGATTTCAGAGACTTCCCGATGGGCCGCACTGCATTCGAATATGCTGAGCGCAGCGAGCGCAGCTCAGCCGAGTTGACACAAATCTTTCGACAGTGCCTCGTCCACCTGGTTTCGTTTTTTTTTCTGCAATTCGGAGACGGCTATCGATAATCACCAGGTGGAATTCAAAAACATAATAGAACAAACAAATCACAGAATTCACTGAAGCAGGTGCTTTGGCATTCCATGCACTTCACCTCATACCCCTTGAAACACTGCGCTATTTTCAGTGTTTTTTCAGGTGTGGATGCGCGCCAGATTCGTACCAGTTCTGCAAAACCCGGCAGTTGACGCAAGCTCCACGGGGCTTTGAAGCCTTCTTTGCGGAGAAAGAGAAGGACCAGCCAGAACTCTTCGAAGCTTTGCTCGGGGAGCGATCTTCAATGGGGTTCTAGTTGTGTGGTTTACTATTTTCCAGCATTTTTCAACTATCTTGAAGACAATCATCCTAATGACATCTACAGACTCATACTTTGGGATGGTCTGAAGTCACTACTCAGGGTATGCAACTCCTCGAAGCAGCGATGAAAGACTTCGATTTACACTTGACAAAACATGTGCAAGACTGGCTGTCCTGAAGGACAAAAAAAGGAACCCGCAAAAAGATAGGAAGGTAAAATCATGCTTGAATAGCGTTGAAGATCGTTAAAGTACTTTTCTATCTTTTTGTGGATTACTATCCTATATAAATCTATATAACATTCAAGTTTGATTTTAACAAAGTGCTGGAACAGACCATATTTCGTTGTTACAACTTCTCAGTCCCTGAACATAGATGTCGCATGATGTCAGTCACTGATGGGAACTGCAACGATCGGAGTTGGCGCCAGGACCCCCTTGCCCAGTGCTCTTTGACTCGAATCAGTTCCTGTTTCTCCGGGCCCAACAATTGATATACCACCTATCCCGTGGCCATGGGGGAAATGATGATCAACCATTATTGGGATGATTTGGCAGCATATTTTGTGTTTCTATACAGCTGAAAGAAATTCACCGTTGGTGAATGTGATGTCCAAGATGTGCGGGTCCATGGATGTGTCAGTTGGAGAATGTTTCGTTGGAGGGTTGTGGCCATCGTTACGAGATGTTAACCGTTAGACTTCAGCCGGCAGAGCTGACTATGGATACAATTTACCCTCTGGTAAACTAACAGTTTGCTATTGAAAATGGCCATAGAAATAGTTGATTTTCCCATTAAAAATGGTGATTTTCCATAGCAAACTGTAAACGGCAATACCAGAGGGTAATGTCAGTTCACGGGCTGGCCTGGAAAGCTTCCAAACCTCAGCCCTGCAAAGATGAGCCCATAGAATCCTACATTCCTGCATGCCTGCATTCTCCAATGCCGCACTTGTTTTTTTATAGCTAAATGCGTTTCAATTACATGCGATGCCTACCTCGTTCTCGGAGTGTTCCTACCTTGTTTTGCAGCCTAACTATGAGGTTTCCGACAATCCTGGGGACCGCCACAATACTACTCTCCATTTAACCAAATAAAAGCCATCGCTCGGCATTCTTACATTAACTCATGAATGCATGATTGCACTAATGCATTTATAGTGCATGACGAATGTGTGTGTATATATAATTAATATATAAATACATATTTACATGTGCCCAGCTCTTCCCCAGGACCTTGTTTCGATGTTGCTGCAAAACTCCTGCATTTTGTGGCAGAACTTCCTTCGCTGCCATCATAACTCTGGCTTCCGTCAAATCCGAAAGACATGAGCGCTACGCCTGAAGCAGATGCTTCAAATATCGTGTACATATAAACTGGGAATATATGTATGTATTTCGGTATAGTCCATTCAAAAGTTCCAATCCATATTCTGACATGCACACACACACAACCCTAAACCCCCCCCCCCCCCGCCACACCTAACCATAGTCCCCCCACCCCCCACCTCCCACCTAATCCTAACCCCCCACCCCCCCACCCCACCCCACCCAAACCTGAAGATCTGAACTTCCTTCAGTGGTATGAAACAAGTGAAACTGTAAAGAACTCTTGAATGGACTATACCCATTTATTTATACGCATATGCACAGATCATGACTATGTACCCCTACCTACCTACCTACCTACCTACCTACCTACCTACCTACCTACCTACCTACCTACCTACCTACCTACCTACCTACCTACCTACCTACCTATCATCTATCTATCTATCCATCTATCCATCTATCCATCTATCCATCTATCCATCTATCCATCTATCCATCTATCCATCTATCCATCTATCCATCTATCTATCTACCTACCTACCTGTCTACCTATTGAAACAAAAACTATGGAGTCCCCTTTCAACCCCTCTTGCTTCAGGTCATCATTAAGAATCGATAACAAATCATTGCGTTTGCTCCAACACCCGCTGCTTAAAGTCATGATCATAAACCACAACATCTTCGGATGCATTTGCTCCGATATATGTAATACATGGCACAATATTTTTTTCAAAGGCATCATGTTTATTCTACAAAGACTGCAGTATTCCTCTCCACATGCGCAAAGTTCTTGCAGTAACTGAGGTATGTGCTTTCAAACACCCTTTCAAACTGCCATTTTTTTTAAAGGACAGATGTGGATTTCTTTGCAAGGAAATCACATATATATATATATTCTTTTAAAGACGCAGAACTCATTCTAAACATGCCATATTTCTGCAAAACGGTGCTGACACCCCACCCTCGAGACACAAGAAGCAAAACAAAAACAAACAAACATGTGGAAGTGCCAAGACTCTCTCATCTCCTTAGACAAAGGAAACAATGATTTTAAAAAACGCAGTCAATGCAACGTAATGCAAGACAAACCAATGGAATATACAAACAATGAGAGACCAAAGACATGGACGTCCAAAGACAATAGTGCAGAACAAAAAAATGTTCGATGAGTCTTGGGGGGGAGCAACACAAGAAACTCAAGGAAGTCTACGGGCGCCAAATTTGGACAATCACACCGAGAAGAAAGATCTAAAAACACATTCTGGAATTCTAAGGAGAGAGATTTGCTAAAGAAAGCATTTTAAGTCTTAAGAATCAATATTTTTTCAAAAGATGTAGTCCCTTTAAACATCTCCCATTGAAAGTATGCAATTTTCCTTTCAGAAGAGTATGTACAGTAGTCTGTGAAGATCCACCTCAGGTCTCGATCTGACAATGTACAAGATCATTGCGTCAAGATCTCGAAAAGTGGGCACTTGAGCGAGAAAACCTGCGATTTGACCATTCGTTTGTCTGAAAAAAGGATACCCCATGCCATCGAGTGGTTCTTCATCATTTTCGCGTAGTTTCCCTATTATTTGATGGCCATTCGAGGGGTATCCAGGATCCACCATTCTCTCACACACACACACACACACCCCAGGTAGCCATGTTTTTTTCCAGCAAAATAGTGATCCCACACGACGCAAGCTTCCTCAGTCCCAGGTAGTTCCAAGATTTACAAGTTGAGAGTTCCAGCGACCACTGGAACCATGGCGAGTGTTGTCGCTTGATCTGATTTTGCAAGCTGTTTGGCCACGATTATCTCTGCCCATCGGCGGTTGCTTTGGCCAACATTTTAGAATCTTTAAGATCTTTATACTGCAGTAGTCGTGAAGGTTGAAACATGTGGACATGATGAAAATTGTGTGCACGTGAATCTATGTCTAGAACCACGAGATCTCGGTACAAAGTGCCGGGTCATGCAGGAAAAATGATGTCCCTGTATGTCCCTGTCTGCCACGCAGGAAATTGGTCGCTGAACCACCAGCAAGTCAGTTTGGGAAAGGGACGATTTGTTTTTTTGCTTTGGGACTTGGGTCTTTCGGCACAAAATCCCACTGGCTGGTGGGTTCAAACAATTTGTTATGGTCCACAGGACCTGGGATGATTAGCCAAACTAATAGTCAAAAATAGCCAAATGAACATGAAAAACATGGCCGAAAGATGCCGACAGCATGTCCTGTCGAAACGTTTCGATTTCGGCCCTAGCCAAAAGTCCTCCACCAGCGGATTGTGTGGGGATCCCAGTTGTTTCAGTGGGTCTTCGCAGAGTTTCCAGTTCGAAAGCACCACAAGGCGCCTGATTTAAGGCATCTTCCCCCTTGCACCAGGAAATTCCTTCAATGTGTGAGTTCAGTCTGTTGCCGGCCATAGCATGCCCTAACCACCTTTCAATCCTTTCGGGTTGATGTTAGCCATGTTGGAGAAATTGCTTGGTGCCAATTTGGGGCAATAGAATCTTGAGCGGAAAATTGCCAAGGGCTGAGGTCTTTTTGTGATATCGGTCAAGATGCTGAAAACTCGGCCATTCGACTTCTCAGCCGTCTACCGATTTTTTCTTCAGCCATAGATTTGAAGATATAGAGTGCTCAACTGGATGATTTTTGCATAGGCTTTCAAGGTTTCAAGTCTTCCCTCAGATTTGTAAGAAATGCAAGCAGGGTGATCTCAATTGCAGTTGCTCTACATGCACACAGTATTCAAGCTCAAATCTTAGAAACAAGTGCTTGGAGTGCTTTGTTGGGAGAGTATGGGTGGATTAAATGGGCCTGGCAGACGAGATGCAAACCTAGGACCTAGCTGCTTCACTACTTTGGTATGGCGGGTTTTGCTTTTCGTCATGTCAAAACAAACTGTTCGAAACTTTGATTTTGCGCGGCAAGAAAGGTTTACTGTCAACTTTGGTGTTTCCTAGTAGGTCTATGAAGCAGCTTCAACGAAAGCTTCAAAATTCCTCTTCAGAGAGTCTCCGTGACACAGAAACGTTTGCTTTAATTGTTTGCATGGCTCTATCGCCCGGTGAGCAAGTCAAGTTTTTTGTATTGTGAACCAACGCCTATGGAAGTACGCATGGGTATGGGGAACCTTGCATGAACCTGCCAGAAATCACCACAGCAACAGCGTCTGAAGGATGCTAAGCTGCTGAGCGCCTCTCTGAAATAGTTTCGAAATCCCTGCGGGGAGCGCCAGAGCAGCAGACGACACAAGGTGGTCGCCAGCGCTTTGTAGTTTCAAGAAGGGCTCCACGTGAGGCAAAACGTGGTCGTCGGGCAGGAGAACTCTGACAGAGCTGTGCAGACTTCGCTGGTTCTCTTCTCCAAAAGCCATGCCCTGCTGGCACCAGATTGAAGAGATTTGAAAAGCTGTACAAGACCTTTCAACAGCATCCAGGTAAACGGTGACACTTCTGCAGGAGCTGGAGTCCAGGTTTCTAGAGGTCTACTCGAAAGAAGTTCAGAATGCACTAAGTATATCCAAGTATAGTAATTATCAGCCTTTCCTTCTTCGGACCACATTAGAAAACTCAAATCTGATGTGAATCATTTTTGGCAGTGCATTCTCTTGCATTCTCCTTGCCTTGATATGTCCAGAGGATCTCAGCCGACTGATCTCCCCTATTATTACACCACCCCAGAAAGCATTGATGTCGGGGATGAAACCAAACAGTTGGGACGCTGACCACAGTGTCAGACATTGAAAAATGTCTGTTGTCCTGCCTTGATCGCCATGTTGCGACTTGCGGGGTCGATCCGACGAGAAAGGAGCGACGTGGACGGTCACGTCAAACTGGTGACTCATTTCACCCAGTCTTAGTGAGAATTCTTGATCATCCATAATTAACTCAGGGGTAAAATGAGTCATTGGGATTTTCTGGGTCTATAAATCTGTATAGTTGCTTGCAACACGAGCACCGACTCGGAGACTCACGCGGCTCGATCAGAGAAAAAATCCCGCCGTGCTGCTGCAATTCACTGGAGCCTCCTTGCCGGTCACAGAAGTACTGTGATGTTGCACCAAGGTTGGAGCAAAAATGCCGCTCACAGGAGGTGAGGGGAAGAGGTATTCGCCAATCTTTGGCAGAGGTTAAGGAAATTCACGGGATGGATGGTTGGCAGAAGGATTTATATATATATATATATAGTTGCATCCACTACATTCTACTACCTGTTTCTCCTTAGTTGCAATAGTATCTACTTTCGCTGGACTTGGACAGGCTGGAAATGGTTGTGTTATGTTGTGTTGGCTTTCATTTGTCGTGTTCCAAGATGTTTCAACTTCAGTATGGGAATGATCAATACTGATGATGATGTTGGAAGTAGCGCGGGAAAAACCAATGGCCATATACCCACTCGGTCTCACGGAATCGTGTGAATCCCCAAGATTCCCCACGTAAGTCGTATTATATGAATTTATATGATACCGTATTACATTTCACCAACGGAATGAACGGAATGCACCCATTCCAATCATATTCTGTACCATTACAGACTTGCAAGCACCAAATTCCATCAACATTACTTACTGGTGCTTAGTAGGGAATGGGGGAATGGGATGATTATTGATGGTTATGAAGTTATTGTAGGTCATTCCTCCATTCCCTGCTAAGCACCAGTAAGATTATCGCTTCAGGCGATGCTGGGGGAGAAAGACGCCCAGCTCCGGCAGCTTTGCGAGGCGTGTTCTCGTCGTTTGAAAAGTAGACTTTTGATGTACAGTTTCAATCAGTTATTGTAATACTCACTGTATTTTCATGGAGAAGATCATGAACATGATTCAAATGGAGTAAAATGAGGATGAAGCGCGAGATTTTGGGCTGCCCTCTCTTCGGACACAACCAGGTTTGAGCTTCGAAATATATAGTCCAATTCGATGCAGTTTCACGCGGGCTAGGAAAGGAGGCGTTTTCTTCATTTGCCGGAATACTGGTGTGAACGTATTCTGGACGCTTTGTGCCCTAGGAACTCCTCTCCTCAACTGCTGTCTGGGTTTGTCTGAAAATGGTGTACCCCTAAATCTGATGGTCTACCATCATATGCTGATTACATATGAATAAACATTGGAATTTTGGGGTATACACCATTTCTGTGCATACCGCATACCTATGCATTGGAAGACTCAAACACGACCAAGATCACGAGCTCCAAGTCTCCAGGCCGGAGGGGCTGATCCCAACTCGCAACTGCGCTTGGCGATGTATGGCTTCTCAGTGTGAGATCTGAAGGCACTGAGGATGCCCCAAGTTTCATATGTGCCACGGTCAAAAAAGTTGGATTCATCAAGTTCTGGGGGCCATGCCATTCGTTGGGCTTTCCGCTTCCCATTGTGTTTACCGATTCTCAAGATGCTAGGGATGACCATTGCTACGAGATAAACATGAATTTTCACCGCGCTATGGGGCCCAAAAGGGTCACACTGGGTTCCAGAACAACATCTTTGCCGTGCCAATTTTCGGTGAGTTTGACCGTGCGTGTTTTGGGCCAGCCCAACTCGCGGAGAAGCTTCGCTACATTGGGGTCAAGAAGACACAGTGAAAACAGGGAGAAGGACGGTCAAAACGATTTTCACGTGTTTCCCCGATCTGTTCTTTTTTCCAAAAATTACGACGAATTTGGATGCCTTTTTCATCATTTCCCTATTTATTTTTGGACTTTTGGAAAGGGGGGTCAATCCCTGCTCCCATCATAAACCGAGGTTGGAGCAGCAGCTGAAGGCACAGGAGGAGCTGTGGCGGGAAATGTCCCAGTTCTTTACCAGTAAAATTGGGGAAACTATGGGAAAATTGCGAGAATTCTTCAAGAATTCGTTCATGTTTGAATCAAACACATGGGACAATCAAGAGCAAACATGAAAGAAGAGGTGTTCAACACCCGGGGACGATCCACCTCTACGAGGGCCTGGGAGTAACGCACAATCAAGCCGTGGACGGAGTGAATTAATTGTGCGGCTAACGGATCAAATTCAATTGCAACACTTTTTGAGTTCGCTCTCTGCCCACGACAGGGAGGCAGAGAGTGGAACGACCTTACCCCGGT
>BGPT01002112.1:112767-122869 GCA_003297045.1 Symbiodinium sp. clade C Y103 | reverse complement strand
TTTCGAAGCACAGCTGGGAAGGCTGTACAGTCTCGGTGTTGCATCCGCGGCACCTCCCTTCCTCAGTGCAGGGAAGGGAAACGATGGTGGCCTCCAAACAGGGACCCTTGAAAGGGGTTCCATTCTGGAGAGTCATCGCGCCCTTGCCCGGTTTTTTTAGTTTTGTAATCTGCCATATGACTGTCGACCGCTTAAGCATCCGACAGTACTACCACACCTTCACAGCAGCAGAATACGTATTCACCCATCGTTGGGAACAAAAACAAGCCCATCAACCCATTCCAACCCAATAATACGCAACGTGTACCAATTCTTGTCGGTAAATAGTGCCGCTTTGGATATGCACAGTAATATACGTCCTAACTTTCGTTGAAAACAATCCTCACTTTTGTTGTTGGACCAATTCTATTTTTTTAGTGAACATCCCTCAAGTTGGCTTAATGATATATAATTAATAAATATACAGAATATATATATTATAATTACAATCAATTACATATATCATATACATAGTTTTATATATTTAGATATATACACTAATTTGAAACGTAGGGAGGACATAGCAAATTGTGGTGCGTTTCCAAGACACAATTGATTGTGTCCACAAGAAAAACCATCTTTGTTGGAAGATGTAACAACTTAAAACAAGTCATCAACCTCAACTAGTGGTGAGGTCATGATCGATTTGTCCAAACATATAACTGTATATATATATATATATATGATCACAAAGGTTGGATACCCTCTGCTACTCAAACATCGCTTAGAAAATCCTCCAATTTATGGATGATTTTGCCAGTCAAACCTTCATGTATAGATGATTTCCCATTCAACAACTCCATTTTTGGATGATTTTCATCGATTCTCCCATTTCTGTCCATGATTTTCCCCTTGACACCTCCATTTACGTGGCGGCCGAGCTGCCCAGAGTGTGGCGATGAGTTGCCCGGTGATGGCCAGCTTGGCCCGGCGCAAGGAGAGCTCACCGCCGAGGTGCATCAGCGAGATGACCTCGATCTCCCCAGGGTAGGGAGGATCCCACTTTCCATAGGGGTTCGATCAACAAATAACCCACGCATGAATGTAGTCTATCATACTATCCTATATATACCTATATATACCCTATGCTTCCAAAGGATGTTTCTGCTATAGTCGCTCCCACTTAGCCAGAATTGAGAGGATATATCAGAATTTTCATCAGTGTAGTCTTTGGGGTTTTGCCGTATATCCTGGTATAGGCGTTCGAGGTTCCAGTCTTGATAAGGTAAAGATGACCTTACCACCACTAGATGATAAATGCATCCCCAAGAAACTTGCAAACCACCATCCAAATCTAGCGCGCGTAACAGGAATCCTTTTTGCAGTGGCTACTTCACCTGGTGTTTGCGAAATTTGAGGGTGCCCCTGTCCACGTGCCAGTATGGTCATTCCACGTGCTGGTATAGGCTTTCCACGTGCCCGTATATCCTTTCAAAGGTCTGTCCACGAGTTGTCCACGGTCCAGTTATTTTCCTCATATAGAACATTATTATGCTGCTTGGGGTTTCTAACAATCTACATCTGGATCCTTTGGGCCACAGTGCCGGTATAGGCGTTGATGTTTTGCCGATATAGCCTTTGATGACTTACTGGNCCGTATAGTCCTCAAAACCCATTTATAGTCGTTCATTTCTGGTATAGCCTAGGACATGGCAGATATGGTCGAGGAATCACAGGGTATATATATATATATATACCTATATATATATATTATATAATGATTAAGAATAATATTTGAAGATCATAATCCTTTCCTCCGTTCATATCAAACTTCCCTAAGAATCCATGCTTTTACAGGCTATTTACACATATTTGGGACCATAGAATGGGGGTGTTTAAAAACATGAGGGGGATGGGATTAGTAATTTTGAAGGCTATTTTGGGTGTAACCCCCCCAAAAAAATAGTGAGGGTATGTGAGGGTTTCTTACTCAGTGGTTGACATTAAGCAAAATCAATACTTGAAGCAATGTGGGATTGAGCGATTTGACTAGGTCTTATCCTTTCAGGCATAGTTACAACATGCAAGACTCATAGGAGTCGAGAAAGTGATGAACACAAGCTATTGCAGGGGAATGACAGAACAGCATGGCTCTACAAGCGGGAAAAATGCGCAAATCATGAGGTGCCAATGCATCCAGGCTGCTGCAATCACTGCGGCCGGTGGGATGCTGGTTGCCTGCGCTGGACAAGAAGAAGCAACTTTTAATTAATGGTTTTAGTGCTGGGTAGGTACAATGGACATCTATGGAAATCTATGGAAATCTATGGGAATCTGGGGAAAATTACGGACGTCTATGGAAATCTGTTCTGATTCTATGCTTTGACACAATTCACCCGGTTTGTGAACTTCGTGCAACATCAGCACTGCAGGTCTCTGAGGAGCCGGACGATACCTAGAAGACCTGAGCACAAGGCGCGAGCTGCCAAAGAGCTGTGTTTCAAGATAGAAATCCCACAGTGATCAGAGAAATGATCAAGAGCCTGAATCAGAAGCAGGAATGCGAGTTTACAAACATACTGGAGGGCAAGAAAGAGCATCATGCTCTCCAAGCACTGCTATCATTCCTACTATCGGCTGCCATAGCTCCAAAATTTGGGCAAGGGACTGAGCTGCCAGAAGTTCCCCGCCAACTTCGCTTCTTCGGAGGTCAGGGGCTGATCACCTAACGGATCGTTTGGTCCGACCAGGGCAGAAGATGTGCCACACAAGGCCAAGGGGTAGGTCAGGTGAGCCAACCCAAGATCCATGCAATGAACCAACAAATGTTCCAGTGATCTTTGACCCTCCTTGGCTCACTCAGATCATGCAGTTGGGTGGAGGTTGCAGTCCTTCTCAAAAAAAACATGTTCACTTTGTATGTGTTCTTGTCGTTGTGGGTTTAAAAATTGCTATATACGCTTAACATATTCAAAATGAGGGTTTGGTTTCAAGAATCAGAAACCAATCAACCATGACTCCACTGAAGGTACAAGGTTCCACTGGGACACTCTTGGTGTTTTATTTTCACTCAGTTGGGATCTTGTCAAGACTTCGGCGGACCGATGCAAGACATGTTTTATGTGTTTTCTTCTCTGGCCTGCTGATTCCCACATTGTTCCAATTCATTGGAATGATTCATCGAACATCAACAGGAAAACAATGTGTTTATTCCCAGCAAATATGCAAATATGCGGAGTGTTCCCGCAACTTTTTTCCAAAAACCATTCCAATGAATTCCCATATTTGCTGGTTATACCTCCACTGTGAGGAATCCTCTTATGGTGATTTAATAGCAGTTTATGGTGATTTCATTGAGATTTCATGGGATTTATGGTGATTTAATGGCGATTTTATAGGATTCCATGCTCATTTCATGGGCTTTTCTAAGCCTTCACCAGCTTCATCCGCCTCCTTGACCATCGGTCAACGTGCGCCATTGGAGTAGGTGGGTCAGGACGAAGCGAAAGGCCCAACTGGAGACCACCTTTCTCTGGGGATCTGAAGGGGATCAAAACAGGAGGTATAACATTGAACTACTGAAGGATTCACGAAAAATCATGGTGGATTTAGCATTTACACGGGGAATCAATGGGACATCCTGAGAAACAACCAAGAAACATTGGCCTCATATATAGATATAGATATACGCACATACATACATACATATATATATATATATATATATGTATGCAGTCTGTATATATATATATATATATGCATATGTATACATATATGTATGCATATGCATATATATATATATATATGCATATATGCATGCACATATATATATATATATATATGCGTATGTGTATATATATATATATATGTATATATATATATACATATGTATACATATATATATGTAAATATATGTATATATATATGATAATATGTATATATACATCATAATATGTATATATATATATGTACACATACATACAGGTATGACCACATATGGCATTCCATATATCATTGTACATAATGATATGTCATTATATATAATTTTATATACAATGACATATCATTACATATCATGACATATCATTATCTCTAGTTATGTATGATCATTGTAAATTATATACATATTTTACCTGTATATCCTCATATCCGTTTCTTGGGGCTAATTAGACTACAAGGCAAACGTTCCGGAGATTTGCAGTATCTTATTTTGGTCCTTAGGAATGAATGACAACAACCCCAGGGATATTTGGCAAATAGTTAACCATCACAGGGCTATATATCATTTACTTCTTTTGCTGGAACATGGTGTGTAAACTCTCAGTCCATAATGTTTTGACCCCACTGCCCGGCCAGGTGGTGTGCCTCACCACCCAGGATTGAAAGGCACAAACTCAAGCAATGCAGAGCTGGCCAGCCCTGACAGGTGACATCAGGGGACACTGAATCTTGAGAATGGGTCTCCTTCCAAACCCAACAACCTCCTGACATCTCCTGACTATTACCTCAGTTGCCTTAAATCCCCTGCCAATAAAAGTGAGTTTTCAGGTGGTTAGTTTGAATATCACCATCAAAGAAGTTAGAGTACTTAGAGGATCATCCCATTTAGGAACTTGTTTATAACTTTGTAACCTAGATATATGGGATAACCCATCCAAGATTGACCCCGCTCGATTCAACTTGCCACGTTTTTATCCACCAATCTAGCCGTCCCCGGCCGTCAAACACGCAGCCACCAGGCATGGATGAGCGAAGGCCTGGACGTCCATAGGGGTAGATCATACCAAGATGGGGGTAAAAGGTATAAGGAATCAAAGATTTCCGTGAAACTATACTATAGAGATTTGAATTGACTTGACCATCTAACATCAGGATGTCAAGATCAACCTTGTCCATTTGTTTAAGTAGGGTTAGGGGATTAACACGAAACTTAAAGTATGGGCAGGGTGTGTCTTAAAATTTATTTTTTGGCATTTCTGTGAGGGAACATTGTGACTAACCATGGGATTTTGGGGGGTACCTTGTTCTCAGACAATCCCGTTTATGGATATTGAAAACATGATTTGAATTATGATTATGATGTAAGTACCGATGTCTGAATGAAGAGATCTAATATCTCTCTCTATAATCTGTGGCTTCCAAGGCTAGTTCTCAAACATGGTCAACAATCACTTGTTGTTCATGAAGAGCATGATCTCCCTATCGAACCACATTCAAACCATGGGCCAACTAAATTGCAACAAACTGGAATCGGTTTAGATACCCAGCAACCATCAATGCCGGAACAGCTGCGCCCAAGCCACCACCAGGGCCTCCTCTTTGATCCTTTGCCATTCAATTGGAAGCCGCATGGCCGCAGCTGGCCCGGGTCTTGACCCATACGATTCAAGATCTAGGAAGGAATCGAAACTCTTGCAATGGAAAACATTGGAATGAGAGAAAAGTACAATACCGATGACCTTGTCCAGAGTTCAATTCGAACATGTGGACTCTGCTTCTCTTTTTGTGCATCATTCTTTGACTTGATTTGCAACTGGCATCATCCAACCGTTCTGCCTGGGACACAGCTTGCCACATATCCAAAAATCATCAAACATCGCAGATTTTGATGACAGCAGCCATTGATTCATCTGTCCACAGTCTAGCGATTGTTTGGTCTCTTGATGTCTCTTGTATTTTGTTGCTCTGCTGCGATCTTGCGAGTTCGAATAGGCTTCACCACACGATTGTCCATGGCCTTCGTGTGTATCTTTCGACAATCAAAGCGACCATCATATGACACCTACCAGAAACGTTTGTGCAATGATATAATCAATCCACTCTGGGTCATAAAATGATTGAAGTGGGTTCAAGAGGGTATTTCTCAGCAGAATCTGATCAAACCCAGGCAGCAGATGGGTATGGGTCAAAATTCGTACTGGTTGGTGGTTTCAATCCGCAAAAAATATCTAGTCATTTGGGATCATCATCCGCGCAGACTATTAAACCAGTCCAGAGGATTGAGAACTTTGAGCTAAAACTGTCTGCATGTTTTTGCCTCGCAAGCTGTTGCCAAGGAACTTGAGACCTCCAGACATATTGCCCGGTAGTAATTTGGGATAAAGAATCTCGTTTGAAATGTCTGGGTAGTACATCCAGCTGAATAGCAAAGTAAATTATAATCTATGTTTGAATGGTTGGATTGGATCAATACTGAAATCATTTCAAGACTGAAGAAATGTGGTTGTTCCCTTCAAACCATTTCAGTTCTCAATGTGCAGATCCCTCCAAGGTGTTGGGAACCCAGCATTCCACTCTTTGGGAAGGCACAGGGCTCCTTTCCGGCACCCTCACAGAAAGTCTCTGCTCCGGCTGGGCCTCCGTGTGTACAAATATGGCATGGCACAGGTCAACAAAGTCTTGACCGAGAGACAGCTCCTCCCCAATGGGAAATAGATATTTGAAACCATATGTCTGTATTCTTGCAAATACATATATCATAGTCATGTATATATTTATATTTATATATCTACATCAAACTGTTTGTCAGTCTTGGAGCGACTTTCATTGACAGATTGAGCGAAGCGGCGCTGGAAGGATTCAATCGTCAAGCCAGATTTCAGACATCCTCGTAGCTTTGTTCAGTTACAAGTCCCAAACATCACAAAATCTGGCTAGCACATGTTCATCCATCCATCCTTTCAAATCGCATTTAAACCAGATACGGGTAATAGACAGGCTGCAACCATATGATCGAACACATTCCTGGTTGGGGCTTCAGCAATCCGTCCCCGAGGAGTCAAGCAACTAGGATCATCACTGTGGAAGCAACAAAACACCAACCAGATCTCTATCCGTATTGCACGCATTTGGAATGGAATGGAATGGAATGGCATGTCATATCATATCATATCATATGATATCATTGATGAATCATGTCAGATCATGTTTATATATATATATAACTATATATATATATGATTATATATGTATAATATATACATATATAGTTAATATATGTTAATATATAATATATACACTGCTTGTGGGGTTTTTCCAAAAGTCGGGGAGGGGGGCGAGTCCCCCAACTGATCACCCACCTTTTCCGCCACTTTGCCGCCTGGTTTTTTCCGGGAGAGGAGGTAGGCCCAGACTCAGCTGCCACGGCACCAGCTCCTGAAGAGGCTTTGGAAACTGAAACGGCTAAGGGATAATATCCATTCGGGATTATCCACCAGTAAATTGGTAAGGGCTCGAAAATAGCTGGAATAGATGCATGCCAATCCTTGGAAATTATGGTGCCATGGGTTTTGACCCATAGCCAAATCATAGCCGTATTGTTAGAATACCACCCAAACGGTGCATTGGTGTAAATTTGGGATTTGTTCATATTTGTTCCTGTTGTATTGTGTTTGCCAAATGAATATAATTCAGCTAGCCACACAATGGGATGGTCGAATGAGTCAAATCAAACGCTCAAAAAAGAACACATACTGCACCTGATATTTGACCCGAAGCATCCCAAACACATTAAACGGCAAAAACTTTCGGTGAGCAGACTATCAACGGACTAGTGGTCATCAACTGCACCTGACAGTGGTTTGATACACCAAGAAAACAAAACATGATGTGGAACCTCTGGATCTTGGAATTTCACGCACAGCCACATATTTAGCATATTTGAACATGTACCTTTAAATTCAAGGACATCCACACCCATCAACTATCAATCTTCAATTGCTGCATCAACACCCCTTTTGTTTTCGAGTGCGCGCAGGGCAATCGCTGCAGGCAACATCCTGACCAGGTGGAGAGATGTCACCAGTCATGCAGTGGGTGGGTTTGCGGAACAATGACTGGAACCATTTCTTTGGGGAACTGGTTCAGTTTTAAGTTTTAAGCATGGAATCCGAAAATGTGCATCTACAATGTAGATCTTCCTAGTAGAAGAACCAAGTCGAGGAATGTCGCTGGTCTTTTATCAATCCCGGATGTCTCTGCAATGACCTCAACCTGGAGCCATGAGAAACAGGTGACAGGTGACCGACGACCGAGCTTTGTGGGGTTTGTGGATTAGATTTAGCATCAACCACGAATAAATCTGGGTTGAATCCGCAGCAAATGCATGTTCATATCACATCATTATTCCTTAGCACTAGACTTCCTGAGCCGGCTCTGGCTGTCCTGTTCCAGAATGAGTCTCTTAAATCACCTGTAGGTATTTTGCACCTGGCTTGGCGACGACAAACTCGAGACACGACATTATGCCTGAAATTTGAGTTGAAACCCAAAAGTGGTCATTTCCAATTTGCAAAATTATAGTTCAACCCCCTCTTGTCTCCAGAATCAAGAACATGCGATTGATAGAACAGCACTTAAGGTTGCTACAACCGAATGGCATGATTCCATGGCTGTGCAGCCTTGACAGAAGCAAGGTGACTGAGTCTTATGGTCCCATTCTTGTGACATGCAGCAGTCCCATTGTTGTATATAGATGTATAAGTGATGTATATGGTATAAGTCTGTACATGTCTGTACCAAATTAAAAAAATACCAATTTACGCCAATTTATTCATCTGATTTGTGATTTCAAACCATCATAAACAATCTAGGAAAGATAGTTGGACTACATCATGAATCGTCCATGCCATCTTGGAGGTAGTCGCATTCGTTTGTGATTGGCCTACCTGTATGTGCACGACGCTGCTCTACTAATATGTTCGAACATTGAATTAGCAGCGATTTACTAGAAAAATCCGTCATATATCAGCCAGAATTAGAACTGGGATTGATCATCAGCAGCTCACTTAGAACAGTCATCCAATCCCCCTTTTTTTTCACACCCGAAACGGGTCCCTCGATGGAATGGGGGAAGGCACAGCAACATGTCTCCAACAAGGCACACGGCAGCAATACCCAGGCATCCAGTGCTGCATAGTGAAGCTGGCTGGCACGAAGAGGCCTTGCAACAAGGCGACCCTCCAACACCAAGGCTGGCTGGTACATTCGGCCTTAATTTTCACGGGAATAGCATCGGTATAAATGGACATGTAAACATGGGGATTCTTGCACTGCTAGGTTAAATTATCTTAGATTGCCAGAGTTTCTCAGAGCCTCACTTCTTTGATGTTGCAGAATCCTTGATATCATGATATCTGCATTAATCTACTGAAGAGTCCAGACTTTTGAAATAGCGGTTCTTGGTCGTTACGCCACGCATCTGTAGAATCTCAGTTGTTGTTTTCCGCAATTTCCGCGAAATAGTTGAAAGCATCATATGATATCATATATATTCTTTGTATACAATATCATTCTATACAATATAGTCAATATGTATATATATATATGTAATTATATATATATATATATACAATAGTCTTCCTTATTTTTCATATCTGTATGTGTTTGTGATTTGTTCATTCTTCTCAGCATTGAGCCATCCCAGCCGCAGCTTGGCAGCGCACCTGCGTCCCCAGCAGCTGCACTGCTCCACCTTGCAGAGTTCTTTCGTCAGAGCACGTTGGACGAGATGTCGAAGACCTGCAGGGTGGGGCCCCAGCACCTGCGCCCCCCATTTATGGCATTTGGCTTGTGCAAGAATGAGTTGAATACCACAATTACCCCCAAATTATGGTTACTTGAGTGGCGAAACTGATGAAAAACGTTGCCAAAAAAGGAATTTCGGTGGTAACAGACGAAACCGTCGGTACAAAACCAATATTGAAAGAAAGATGGACAATTCAATCAAGGTTTCAACCATGGGATGGAATGGGGTACCCACCAGACAAAACACAGGGGCGCAAACTCTGAGTAGTTGCTGCACGTGCTTTCCACAAGTTTCAAACATCCAAAAAACATCAAAAAACATGATACTACCTGCGTCTTGTTGTTTTGGTGCAATTATACGTACCTAAACTGGTGCCAGAACATGCAGAAATACCCTTTTGAAGACTTTTGAAGAGTCTTCGAACATATTCTCTGCGATTTGCACTGTTTCAAGCCTTACCGCCATACCCGTAACAAACAGCAAAGTCCAAAAAGAAGCTAAAGAATAAAAGGAAGATTTTTTAAGACCAGGTGTTAGTTTTTGGAGTCAGGTGTTCAAATTTTGCAAGTATCAGCCTTTTTTGGCAAACGTCAAGTG
>BGPT01002112.1:56293-91355 GCA_003297045.1 Symbiodinium sp. clade C Y103 | reverse complement strand
CACATGCGATGCCATACTGGATGAAGAGACTCTCTTCGGTGCATTTTGGAGAGACTTTAGCAAGACAATTGCAAAAAGCTCGAAGACGGAGCACCAGCGACCATCATACTATAATATGATTTGTCATCCAAGCCCAGACGCACATGTTGGTAGGAGTCAAGGATCATCAAACATCTAGATGAAGGCAAATACATGCGCGGCAACTACGGATGCGTTTTGGTTTCCTGTTGCTGTCCCATATCATCCGTGGAATTGCACGGTATGCAGACCCTAAATTTACACACTTTGGGGATCTTTGGGGTTCCTTTTTGGTTCAATGGTATGAACTGTGGATACTGTGGGTTTGGCCAAAAATAAGGAGGATATATCACCCAACAACATCCAACACAAACACAAGCTCATGGGGAACAGACCTGATAAAAATGGAATTTGGCTCTTAAACCTTCCACTCTTGGAGGCGACTGTATCCAATTCTCACCAGCCTATCTGTTCAACCTCAATGAGAGGAGCCAATACTGACCATCCACTGTTTGATGGCCTTGATAGATCTTTCTAGTAGGTTTTTGACCCCAAAAAATGCCAACCCTTGGCCGCGGGCCGCGGCCTTTTCAGTGAACATGCGCACTCGCTGCGACTCCGAGAGACCTGTGGAGTGAGGTGCGGTGCGGATGGTTTTTCGCCGTGAGCCATCAAGGGCCATCAAGCCATCTTGTTTACTGCAACCCTTTTCGCAGCTGTAAGAACCATGGCAGAATTACATGTCATAATTGTATACAATTGTGTGTGTGTGTGTGTTGCTAGTAATTGTTCATCTACTGAAAGTTATTTTCTCAACTTCTCTTCATCGCAGTGGCTGGCAAAACCTTGATTTCAATTCGTCACAGGTCACTCACATCAGCGATGCTGATTTAACTTCGGCAAGCCAGTGGCGTACACAAGAACACATTCAGAGACAAATTGATGGCTTGGTAAGATCATTGCCAACTTTTAGTTGGCCACGAACAACCCAATGATCTACTCAACAAAGGTTCGCCCAAAAATGCCAAATTGTTTCTCGTCAGTTCCTCCTACATCACTAGTTCCTCGTCAGCAACTTCCCTGCACCCATTGGGAGAATAAATGAACCTACGTAGTTTTATCTGCTGGATGGATCACGAGTATTGGGAATCGGTCAAACCTATCCCCATTCACTGGATGGTGTATTATGGTGTACAGTGTACAGTAATAAGTTATTTGATGCTACAGATGATTAATCTTCTGTCTTGATTCCATTAAACCCCAATTCAGCTATCACTTGCGTCTTGAGCCGAGGCAGCCAGGTTGCTCATCACTCTCTGAGCTTTCACATCTGCATCAGCCAAAGATTTTCCGACCTTTACAGCCATGGAAATGGGGGGGGGAATTCTTCGCAAACCCTGCTTATTTGTCAAAGATCTAGAGGTCACATAGTGTGAAATACATTTATATGAAATTATATAAATACAAAGGTCCAGTCAATAAAAACAATTCACAGATTCAAACAGGACACATCTACACTGAACCCCCAGCTTCGTTCCATTCCCTGCCGATCACCTCCACCAACAGCTGTTGCACATCCAAGCCATTAGCCATCGAAGGCATGCCAAAGATGCCCTGAGACCAGCTGAAGCGAAGTCAGGCTGCAAGAAAAAATGCCAAACATAGGATATAGAACCAGTAGAGCCAGTGCCGTTTCGAGATTTTCTGAGGATTTGTAATGGGATGTCAATGTATTCTCCCAATTTATGGCAATCTAGTGGGTATATTGATGGGATATAAATGAATATCAATGGGATACAATCTTATATATATATATAATTATATATACAATTGTATAATATACAATTTTATATATGGTATGGATTCGTCCTGGGGGATCGCCCATCCAAACTTGCCATCTCAATGAGAACACTGTGATAAACCACTGGACTTCCGGGGAACCTTGCTTTCAAGATTTAATTCCTAGCAAAGACTGACCATTTCAAGCAGGACATTATCCCCTTTTCGAGACTCAAGTTTTGGAAACCGCAAGTTTTACCNGCTTTCAAGATTTAATTCCTAGCAAAGACTGACCATTTCAAGCAGGACATTATCCCCTTTTCGAGACTCAAGTTTTGGAAACCGCAAGTTTTACCCATACCCACACTCCATTGTTTGAAAAACAATTGGCATTCACCATGAGTTCATTGGAGAAACATTGGGGCCCTAAGCCATGAACAAAAGCCCTGCATGACATGGATAGAAGTTTGATCAACACCTGCGCAAGATCGTTCATGTTGGATCATCATTTTCATCTTTAGGTAGCGAAAATGATACAAAATCAAAGAAGGTTTGGAACCAACCACCAGTTTTATGGTGGTTATCTCAGGTATTCTCAGGTTATCTCCATTCTTCCCAGGTTGTTGGCTGAATCACCCAGCCTGTGAGACTGGAAACTGGTTGAAGGCTTCACGGGACAAGCGACCCATGGTGGCAGCGCAACGTTCCCAGTGGATGTCTTGTTGTAGACATAGCCAATTTCTGGGGGATGGCACCTGGAGATCTACCCCGAAAGTAAGTAGGTAGTGCAACATCATGGATTGCGAATTCTAGACATCAGTAACTCTTTCAACAGGAAATTGCTATGTATGATTGGAGAACTGTTAGATTCTTGCAGAGTGGCTGGACAATTTTCCAGTCTCCATTGCTGATGCTCTGCTGTTGATGTTGGGATCTGGCCGTCCATGAACGAAGGTGGAGGTTACTGGGATGTTCTCCGAGATTGGTCCGGAACTGGGAGGCACTGAGGCCTGTACCCCGATTGTCTCAGTCTAGCCCTGTGAATCCCTGTGGTAATGAGTAAGCCACCTACATCCACTGACCAGCGAGCCAAGATCCAATGTCCAATTGCATCCATGTGGCTTTGCAACATCCCCTGGTTCATCACTATTTTCCATATCAAAACCATCAATCTGGGGTATGTCCCAATTTCAGACACACCATGGTCTTGGCAAATAGCCTGGATTTGATCTTTCCGCGCAGCTGCCTTTTTTCTGCCTTTGCCTGCCTTGCTATTGCCCAAAATGTCCGATTAAAGGTCTGCGATGGTCACTTCCTTGGCTTCAGTAATTGCTTCATGCCTCTACAAAACAGTTTCAGAACGGAGTTGAAAGGAGCAAAAACTGGAGGGGGAGGTCTTAGGCTTTTTCCTGTATTAACAGATTTCAGCAATTCAAAGTGGTAAGAAATATCATACCCATACATACCCATACTATATACTCTAGCATTCAGATATTCATCAGCAGGGACACAACCGTTGATGCTCTGGGGGCCCCAGCCACCTCGACTCCGGGCCTTGGGCGTCGAACGTGGTTGAACTAGCAAGAATTGGGAGAAATTGGGGCCCCAGCAAACATGCTGTGTATTTGAACTGGGAAATTGCTGATTGACCAGGATTTTGGGGATTGCGAATTGACATCCCGTGCAGGATGAGCAGTGCCAAGGCTTCTGTCATCATCTTCCACTGGCTGGTTGTTGGGGATTCCCATAGTGGAGAATCACAGTATAGTACCCAGTGAACAATTCAGTATGACCCCACCCGATACACACGTATCCAACCACAGCCGTGAAGTGGGCATTGCTCAAATGGGGACGGCCATGATACCATCCCATGCATCGGGTACAGACCCCGATTCCCATGTGGACAAAGTAAGGCTGAAGGGATTTGACTTGGTCAAAGCACTGCAACGATTCCATTGTACCGATAACCGCTGGCAGAATAACATCTATGAACAATCTATTCCAGCATCCAGCAGCTATCATCAAACTGATGTGGTGATGCTGGAAATGAACTGAAGGAAACCTAAAATCAAACTACGGCACAAACACATACGAACGCATCATACATGCATCACACATAGTCAATCATATCATTCATTCTACATCCATGTCTCAATGGTCTGAATTATAGGCTCCTAAGGTCGACAGTCGCAGAAATTGTCCCAACAAAAGACGTATTGCAGGGACAAATCTTGACATGTCCCAAGATTTCTCAACACATGTGCCCATATACACAATCATTTGGTCTTTAGGTTCATGACCCTGAAGAGAATCTTAGGCAATCTTGTGGGATACCAAACCACAACTATAAAACATTTCTTACACACATTTCAACCTCAAGCAACTGGGGAGTAAGTTTTGCAAACCCTTCTGGCCTTCCTTTGTGTGTTCCTTTCCAAGCATAAAAAACAACACGTGGGAAAAAAAAAGAAACCTCGCTGCAGCGCCAAGGTGCTCAATGGAGATGGAGGTAATCTGCTTCACGACCTTGGTGCTGATTACTCTCCAAAAAACCTCTGGGAACCGGGTAAAGAATAATATCGAACACCTATGAACAACATTGAATAATCACAAATTGTCCCTCAACTTTTGGAGGAAATCAGATTGAAGCCCAACCCCTGGCTGTTTCCTGACCTCAGGATCGACTCATCGAGCCGGGATTCTGGGGATACGTGTGAGGTAGCCGGCAAGTAACATGGAATCATATAATTACTCTAGTTATCTATTGCCACTATAGTTTCTATACTGGCTATAGATAGTGAGTATAGTATACTAGATGTTACTAGAGTTTGATGAAAATCCTTGATCATGTACCACTTTTCATCACATGTCCCCTATGCCATGCTTGCCACAGCCTTTTCAAGTCGTTTCGTTGTTTGGTGGCCGCACATCGGAGGGGGAGTGCAAGTCGATCAAACGCTTGTGGATACGCATCTCCCATCGGTCAAAGGTGTTGGTTCCTGACATCAACCAATGGTTGGGAATGGTTGGAATACCTTGGAATATGTTGGGATATAGATGAATATAGGGAACGTATGGGAATCTATTGCTGCTGTGCTTTAAAGCTTGGAGACTCTCAAAGCAAAACCAATTGACAGGCTGGGAAGTGTGATGCCACTCAAATGACCATCACAGACTCTTTCTCTGGCATTGATGTTTCCATTGAAAACTGGTATTGCTGGGAATAATCAAGTAATCCTGAGCTACGTCAGACAATTTTGACTTCTGGACCGCTCTTTTTTCTCTCAAAGCCATTGCAACTGTGACTCTTCGCTATTCAACTCTTCCTGTTCTCAGCCCTTCAACTCTGCGTCTTTTCAGCTCAACCCGAAGCGTTGAGGGATAAGGAAGTACCATGGCCATGGCTGCGACTGAAAGATGACCAGCTGACACATTTGAAGCTCCAAGGGCCAAGCGGTTGGCAATTTTTCGAGGTGGGAGCAATTCTCTGAGAAGATGTGCATCCTCGACAGGCCGACCATGTCGAACACGAAGGTCTTGAGGAACCAGAAACCTCCACAGCTGTGGCCACTTTAGGTCCGTGAGCGGTCTGTTGCGTAGCTGACGTGAAGGTGTTGAGCACATCGCTTGCCACGGGGAAAAATGGAATAGTCCAGGCAAACAAAGAGTTCCTGTGCTACAGGCTCTCGTGGAAGCACAACTCCGTAGTTTCCTGACGCTGGCATCATCTGACATCTGTTCCAAACTCAATGAATGTAACAGTTTTGAGCGCGACAAGTTCAAGCCCATATGATACACAACACATATTTACTAAGTTAAGCTCCTCGAAGTAACACATCCACTTGACTCTAGTTTCACCCAGTCACAGGCTTGACTTAGGAGAAATTTCACAAATGAACATCTCCTGCAATATGCCAATCATATCCACTCGTGACTTTCAAAGGAAACACATGGAAATACAATGAAATACATGTGTGTATCATTGTATACCGCTACATATCCCAAATACTTCCGTCAAAGATATATCATCAACATATCCCCGTCACACTGTGGTAAACCCAACCATAAACCATCCCCAAGTCATCACCATAAATTTGCCATAAATGGGTTTTATAATGGTTTATACAAACATATTTTTATATATATATATATTATGATATATATATATATATATATATATTATGATATATATATATATATTATGATATATATATATATATTATGATATATATATATATTATGATATATATATAAATATATTATGATACATATATATATATATATTGTGATATATATATATATATTATGATATATCTATATATTATGATATATATATATATTATGATATATATATATATTATGATATATATATATACACCATCCTCAAATGGGTCCAAGCATCGACTGGGCCGCCTCCAAGCTGCCAAAGCCTCAGGACCCATCCATTCTGATGGCAGTCGGCGGGCTGGATACTCCTCGAGTGCAGGAGGGGATCCTGGCTGAATTCTACCCGCAAGGTCACCAGCCCTCTACCGTTGGATTTATGGTGGATATATATATATATATATAGATACACACATATTAGATGTAATGTATATATATATATATAATATGCATATATAAATGGATAGGTGGGTTTTGAAAACCAACAAACATAACTGAACGACACCACCTTGTGGTGATTCCTAGTGCGTGATTGATTTTTTCCCTGGATGCTGGGGTGCCCTAGCCCGCCCGACAAGATTGAGCAAAGGCAGTGTCAAAATGTCCAAGTTCACCCAGGAAATATTCTCATTTTTTTCGAGCCCAGTTTGAAAGGACACAGCAAGATTCATGCAGTTCATCCCACATTCTTGGGACAAAAATCACTCTCTTTGAAGCCACCACACAAACATGACACCACTAGGGTTGCGTATATCCCTACTTTGTACCCTCCGCCAATAAAACATGGCTTGATGGGAAAAACAAGTCTCAGCTATACATAGTTCGATGATGTCTCCATGGGACATTGACATCTCCATCAGTAGGTGATGTATCTTTCTTTTCCATTAAAACCTCAATTCATGTGTGATTTGACAGAGACTTCACCACTCAAAGCTCCATTCATCGGTGATTTCACCAATGAATTCCCAAGTTTTTCAAAATGTCAAAATGCCAAGCTTCTACACCGAGCTGTAGGGCCAAATCCTTGCAGAGTCCGCCGAAACCGTATTGCCTGAGGATCTCCATGGCATCTTTCTTTCTAATATGATTTATTTGGGCAAATGAAAATGATGATGGCGATGATGATGATGATGGTGATGATGATGATGATGATGATGATGATGATGATGATGATGATGATGATAATGATGAAGAGGATGACGATGATGATGATGATGATGATGATGATGATGATGATGATGATGATGATGATGGCGATGGCGATGGCGATGGCGATGATGATGATGATGATGATGATGATGATGATGATGATGATGATGATGATGATGGCAATGGCGATGGCGATGGCGATGAGGATGATGATGATGATGATGATGATGATGATGATGATGATGATGATGATGGTGATGCTGATGATGATGATGATGATGATGATGATGATGAAAATGAAGCGGTGTATATACAATATATATATATATATATATATGAGATATATACACACGTACAATGGTATGTATTTGTATGTATGATGATTTATCGTGGTATATTTAATGACGACGGTAGCTATCTGTACCATCAATTGTTTATCATACGGGCAAATTCTCACATGATGATAACAATATAACAGTAGTGACAGTAAACTGGGATATGTTGGATGGTATGAAAGTAGGGTACCCCTCAATCCACTGGTTCGTCATCGATTCACGATTATTTTCCTCGTAAAGATTGCCGTGTATGTTGGAATATTGCCGTTACCACATTTTCAGACACAAACACACAAATCATACCAGTAGTTGGCGGCTTTGTATAAATATCCCATAAGATGTCCCCATGGTTCCCCATTTAATGAGTAAATCACAATTAAATTACCAGTGAATCACCTGCCAAAATCACGACCAAGCTGCTGCTGCAGCACGTCGATGTTTCTTGTCTTCTGAGAGGAGACGAGCAGCTGTGACAGCACAGGCTCCAAGACGTAAGCCCTCAACATTCGCAAGAGCCGTGTTCTCTCCTGGCACACATTTCGTCTGAAGGGATGTGAAGGGCTTGGAGGAAAATCCAGTTCTTGGGGAGCATCTCAAGTAGTGTTCAATGGAGACGATGAAATAAGCCACATCTAGCATCCCTCAGCACGGATTTCCAGGGGATGTCCTGCATGAAGCGTAGGGACTTGCCCGAACGAGTGTAGTTCACAAGGGACTCCGCCTGTGCAAAATGGATCAAAATGGATAGGTGCCCGATGGTGAACGGCCATCCTCATGTGAAATTCAACAGAGCTCTCTGTGTGGTGGATAAATCCAGGCTTCCCAGGTCCAGACCAAGCAAGCTGGGGTTGGAAGATGCAGTGGCCCCGAGATAGATGGAAAAGTAATCACTTCAAATACTTGCTAAAGGATGCTAAAGGTCAATCTATAACAAAAATCATCGGGAATACCTCTGCTTTTAGCAGATTCAAGCTCCCATCTTGGTCTATGTAATGGGCAGTTCATACCCAAACATAGCTGCTATTCTGCTGGCACGGAAAAGCTACCCAAAAATCTAGTTGTTGAGTGATTGTCATGATGATCTCATTGCTGCATTGCCTAGCAATTTCGGCGCAAACTTCCCGTATTTCGACCACAAAGCTGAAAGAAGCAACCCCTTGTCCAAAGCGGTGCTTTCTTCAATGCCCTGAACTATCCAAACGCCGCTGAGCAGCCAAAATTGCATCGTGCCATGTTCCATCCTGAGGTCTAAAAGATTCTGAAAGCTGCATCAGCATCACGGTGTCTCTAGCTTCTATCCCTTCCGAATATGTTTCAATTTTGATCACCATCCCAAGTAGGCTGAAACCTTTTTTTTGTAAGACAACCAATCAGTTGTGGGAATTTGTTGCAACATGTACTTTCCAACATCAAGCTCGAGAGATCTCCAGAGGCAAAAAAAAGAATCTCCACAAGTAAGAGGAAAGCCAAGCGTCGTCTTTGGGTCGTCGGAGAAGTTCTTTGTTGGCTTTCCTTGGAAAAACATATTACAGTATCTGAATGCGGAAAGCTATCTTCAAAGGTGACACCAACAACCCTTTCTGTAAGCTTTATAACTGTCCAACCATGATTCAGAACGTGCTTCAGGTATTTTGGACTCACAATTAGATACCGTTTGAATCGTCCTTCGGAATCATCTGTCCAACATCTGCTCGGCTGGAACTCGTCGCTGCAAGTCTGACATTGGCAGGCTACCAACTATCAGCATGATGAAAAGCGATGAAACCAAACAATATTCCGTCGTTGGTATCCATACCCAACTCATAAATGTAGCCTTTTTTTTTTGATTCAAACATATGTTCAATATATTCATTCATACCTAAGATGTTCCCAAATTTCAGCCTGGATCATCAACGAGAAAACGCAACGGTACGCAACGCGTCTTGTTCCCCCACCACAGTGCATCCCATCTCCATGGCGTCGCTGAGCTTCTTCTGCGCTGCGGCTGTCACTTTTGATGCGATCAACTCCTGGACGTTCCGGCGGTTTCGCTCCGATTGGCCGGGAGAAAGGTTGGACGGTGCCCAGAAAAACACGTTTCGTACACAGGTGAACTGCTTGGGCTTGGAAGACTCAAGGTTTTAGATCCAGGTACTATCAAGGTGATATTTGATCTGAAAACAACCAGGTCAACCCTGTTCATACAATGAGCTAGCAAGTATAAACCAGAACCAAGCTTCAGGCGCACTTGAGGAACTGGCAGTGGCAAAAGCAGCACCCAACAGGCTTTGAACCCCTGCCAGTGTTCAGTACAACAAAGTCAACCCACGGCGGCTTTGGGAGAGAGCTCACAGAATGGCCAACTGGGGTGTCTTTCACCAAGAGGGATGACTCCAGGCCGAACCCAAGTTTTACTTGAGATAAACGATGAATATCCTTGCTTGGGATTGTACTCAACCCTATCTCGCAGGTTTCAAGCTGCAAAATGCCAGAAATATTGCAGGATTTTCGGGCTGTTTCTTCAGCATTTCCATCGTGCACTCCCTCTTCTGTTGCAAACAAATTCTGTGGTTGCAATCTGTCTACTAGAAAACATATCTCTTGTGGTATTCGATTGCCCCTACCTGCTAGTCTTTGCTGGCCAGTAACCCTGAAAAGAAAAACAGTTGCGACGTATTAAACTTGGAAACGTGACCTTCATCCCAAACAAACCTCGAAAAAAAACAAAGTAACAACGCTCTGGTTCGTGGTTTCGCCTCCCTCTGAAAAAAAGACATATTCAAATAAACTCATAATCTCAAATAGAACAGGCTATCACAAGAGATTGAACCACCAACTAATCTGAATTCGTTGATATCACCATGTTTGCCGGGTGAAAGTAACACTGCCATCTACAACAATAATATGAAAGGTTTTGCATACTATTCCCCAAAATTCCCAAAATACATTTGTACGAATAACATTGTTCTATCAGAATATGTCCAAGTTGGTTGGTCCAAAAATGGGAGATACCTTAAAATAACAATTTGAATAGGAAACATGATGATCAACCATGGGACTTTGAGGTTTTCTCTATTTTTCTCAATCACACCCGTATACATTTGTTGATTATATCCCTGTGTCTCCCCATAAACTGGTTGATAATTATTGTTGCTTCATGTAATCCATGAATACTACTAGATCAGGGTTATTGTTGTATCTAAATCTTTGGTAATATTCTCATGTATTGTTTGTACTATTGTAAGTAAGATTAATTGTTTGATCTCCCCAGGTTGATGATTTTCCCATTTTCATCGGTATGTCATTGTTGACCCCCTGCCACCCTGGTCCGAACGGGTCCACCTGGAGCTGCATTGATGAGACTCAAGGCTTCAGCCCACAGAAAGGTGGCGGCACAGGCCGTCACGGCGGCATCGCGGGAAATGGCGTCGGGACCTCGGGACGCTATCACCGCATCAGCTGACCCCAAAAAATTATGGTGTCTAGCCATCAAAAAAGCTGGTAGATCTGGTAGTTGTGGATGTTCACACAGTTCATACCTCCAAAAAATAGCATAACCCATGATTGACTCCATAATTGAATCCCAGAAAAGCACCATTCTTCATGGTGACATCAGTGAATTCCCACCAAATCGCTGGTTTTTGATCCCCTCTGCCACGCCTCCACGATGGCAGCTCAGCTCCAGCAGCCGCATGGCATGCTGCGGCTGCAAGCCCCGGGCGCAAGCGGCGATGCCTGCGCTCAACACCTGAGGCATCAAGGCTACTCCCAGAACCGAAACCTTGATTTAGTAGTAGAAGGGACCACCACTGAGTTATATTTCGGGAACATGTTATTTGACAAAAACACATGCAGTCGATTCAGTTTGGGATGAAAATAAAAGAAGGGATCTCCCAAGCGCTGTTGAGTATAGGCATACTGCCCATTCATCTGGCGATGGGATGCATTCATCAAACTTGTCAAGTAATCAAGTAATAGTAATGATTGATAAATATTTAGATACGTTCATCAAGCTTGGTTTTCTATATTGTTGCCTTTCTGGGTTTCTCGAAGTATTTGGTCATCAACCAAGGTTTATACATTTGGGGTTGACACCAGAACCCTTTCCTTCTGAATACCCGTATTTTGGAAAAAACTATGTAACGGCAGTAACTTGTCGCCGCAATCAAAAGCTGCACTGCAGTGTAGATTGTTCATCTGTTTCGATCGGCTATAAAACTAATTCTCGAGAATAAACATATTAATAAACATCTCCAATGATTCTTGGGCCAACGTCCTACTTTGGACGGAACAAAGGGGCAACACACACACACGACATGCACACTGAACTTATCCAACTTACAAATTCAACAGCACCAGTTTTTTTTTGTGTGTAATGGCCTTTTGCGGAGGCCCACATGTCCCTTTCCCCAACAGCATCACAGCGACTTTCCACTGCCGTGGCACAAACTTGTTCAGCTTGGAAAATCTGCGCATTGCATCGGCCACAAGGTTCAATGCCTTCGCCCACTTTGCAGTCTTCTTGCATGCGCTAATCAAAGCACCTCAGAAAATGACTCTATGCTCGAGAATTCCAGGCACAAAGTGAAATGGAAAGCAACAGGACATGACAACGAGCACAAAACACTGTACAACTTAGTCTTTCTGCTAGTGTTGCATCAAAACGAGATCTAACAGATTGGTTTGTCGAGAACATGTGGTCTAATATTTGCAAAACAGCCGAACACGATACATCTGCGAAAAAAGGTGGGTGGGCTTGCACTGAATCCAGGTCTGTTTAGAACGCAGATTTGAATCTTTGCTGGTGGTTGGGCTGAATTTGATGAAGGGTGAACCTACGGCAAGTACCCATCTTTACATAAATTTGGCTAAAAAGAACATGCGTTCCGGCAAGTGTTACATGTAACCCACCCAATGATGGTTCGTTCTTTCGGCCGGATGCAACAACTGAAGGCATCTCGCATCTACTGGATCCACTCCCTTCTTGTGCATCCCAGCTATTGATATCAAAAGGAAAATAGATCAGAACAGGGGGTTGCCCAAACTGCTCTTCAAATCGTTTTTTAATTGTGTGTTTTTCTATTGTGTTTTTATTATGAATAAATTTCCTGCAATTTCGACATTTGGAGTGGAGCTTTTTTGATTATGTTTGATTTTTGTTCAGTATGGTTTCACATCTTTTCTTTCCCTTCTGCAAATTCATGCATCTATATAAACTTAAATGAACCGCAATCCAACACCAAATTCGTGCAAACCAAAACTGTCACGCATTCAGTCCCGCATGAAACGAAGTCCTTATTTGAACTAAACAAGGATCAAACATGAGAAAACGCACGAAAACAACAAGCGACACTGCTGACACGCTGATATTTTTGTCTATTCAATTTGCTTACATGTCTTTGCTCTTGCAGCTATCTGTTTAGTTCTTTTTAGCTCTCTTTACTTCTTTTTGGCTTCTGTCTGCTCACAATGCAACATGAATCTATTTCTTTTCACCCCATCAGCCTCTTCCGATCTGATACCCTTCTTATCAATCATGTACTGTACCATCATTTTTTGCCATTTCTCCCACCCATATCTGTGGAATTGTCTTAGTCTAAACCCCAGATTTCAGCATGGGGTAACAGTGGCTATCGACCACACAAATCCTAGGAAATCCCAGCAACATGTCCAACCTGATCTCCCTTCAAGCAACAGTACGTGTAGGCATCGGCGCCATTGGGTTTCACCAGGCTGTCGCTCGCGCGCAGCGCTTGTCGAGACAATCCAGCTTTGCGGAGAGTCACCAAGGTGGTGTTGTACGTCACTTGGTCCTTGGGATGGTGGTTTAGGTACCCTCTGGTGAACTAACATAGCTATTGAAGATTGCCATTTAGAGTGGATTTTTCCATTAAAAATGGTGATTTTCCATAGTTATGTTATTTCACCAGAGGGTATGGAGATCATGGGGAATATTTCTCAATCATACGCATAGTTAAATGAGGAGATCATGAAGCTATAACCAATAGTATTGGATGTAGTGGTGGTCTAGGTCAGGAAGAGGACTGTCAGGCTTGGGATTGGGATCGAACAAAATCACTAGTGTTGGAGAATAGAATTGGATATAATGAGAGATATGCAGATGGTGGATGTTGACCAACTCTAATGATAGTTGATGCGAATATACCTATAGTTGTAGATCAGGGGGATATCTACCAATAATTTCCACAGTTACTCATTTTATGGATATGTATATATCATATACAAATATACAACATGTATACATAGTTACAGGGGATATCATGTAACCATTTAATGTGGTTTGGCTCTATTGGTCTCTGGAAGAGAGCTGTCACTTTGCTTCCAAAGATCCCTCCAACTTTTAGCAGCACCAAATTCTCTCATGTCCATAAGTTGCGTTCGACTCTTGTTGGTTACTGTGTGCATCTATGCAATCCTGTACATATATGTGTATGTATATATATATATAGGATTATATAGGCTATACAAATCCCCATTGTGTCCCCATTGGTTGCTAGTTATTTGTTGATATCCCACCGTCCTTAGGTTCTCCGCCATTATCTCATATTATCTGCAACTATATCTTTGTCTGAAAATAAAGGAACCCAAATCCCAGAGCGAACCATTTTCCCTATTCAAATACCATGTTGGGGGTACCCTACCCCCATTTCAAACATAGCCAGACTCCCATCCTACTCCCATTCTTGGTTGCTATCCCACTCCAGCAACCGCAACTATCCCCAATTATATCCCAATGATTGCTATCATCCCAATCTGTTGTTGGTTAATCAGGCTAATATTCCATCATCCTTAGTTGTTGCCAATCCATGTATTTATATATATATATAAATGTATATGTGTGTATATGTATTTCTATACATATATCGAGAGTATACATAGACAATTGTACATGCATACATGCATATATATATATATACACACTATATGTAGATCTCCATCATGAATCAGTTTTGTATCCCATTATATTCCCAATATGTTTTTCTATTTATTAGTCATTCCACCTTACCTTCATTGTATGGTGAGGAAAACCCAACATCCTCAGTGGTTATTAAATCACGTCATCATTCCCCCAATATATCTAGTTTGTTGATTGTTCTATCATGTCATGTTTTTTTTTGAATATCTTTGATGGTTAAATCATTTTGTTTGATGGTTAAATCACTACTATTCATGCTTAAATCACTAGTTTTGGTGGTTGAATCATGTTGAATCACTTTTTTTTTAATATGTTTTGATTGTTAAATAATTTTGTTTTAAATCACTACTATTCATGCTTAAATCACAATTGCTGGTGGGTGAATCATGTTAAATCACTTTTTTTGAATATTTTTGATGGTTAAATCATTGTGTTTTAAATCACTACTTTTAAATGCTTAAATCACAATTGTTGGTGGTTGAATCATGCTAAATCACTTTTTTTGAATATTTTTGATGGTTAATCATTGTGTTTTAAATCACTACTTTTTAATGCTTAAATCACAATTTTTGGTGTTTGAATCATGTTAAGTCACTTTATTTGAATATGTTTGATGGTTAAATCATTATGTTTTAAATCACTACTTTTTATGCTTAAATGACTCTTTTTGGTGGTTGAATTATGTTAAATCACTACTTTTTAATGGTATATATATATATATATATATTCCAATCAACCAAGTACGATTTGTCCAAGTTTCCGGTTGCAGCTTAACCTCTTCCATTTCGCTCAGCAGCTGTAGCGCCCAGCGCCAGGAAGCGTTGGATCTGGCGGCCAGCAACGAGTTGTAGGTGACCACGTTGGGGGTCACTTCCACCTGGGCTGAAACTTGGAAAGAACCTGGGACAATTTATGGAAAAACCTGGGAACAATGCATGGGGATTTGTCGCAAGCATTTGATATGATTTAGTAAGCATGGTATGAGCAACCAACAATCCCTGAATAAACACACTTGCACCCGGATTCTACGCCCAGGAGGTCGCCTTGTTCATGTGGCGCAGCAGCAACAGTCCCTGTTGCCACGCAGAGGCTTTTGAACAAATACCTGTCGGCTGCAGGAAAATGCTGTCAGGAACCCCTGGACCTATGTCAGGAGCTACCTAGCATCAATCCATATGTGGATTGGTTGAAGGGAACATCTACAGGAAACCGTAGATTTTCGCATGAAATAGTGGGGTTTCCTGTAATTTGTTCCTGTCAACATCTGTCAACCAAACAATAGACAGCAGGTGTAGAGTATGATTCTGCACCACAATCACCTGCAAAGTGGCACTGTTCATACAGAATCTACTGAATGTCAGCAATGCACGAACATCTCAAGCATCCAAACCAAAAACCTCCAACGGGGTCTCCCTCCTTCCATGTTTTCTGGCCCACAAACAAGGCATAACAAAGCTATGGTGGCGGCAAGCTCCTCTACTGGCAAACATGGCAATCGAAATCCCATAAAAATCCCCCACCTAGAGATGATTTTTCCACTTCAATGCCCATTTCGTTCGGGGTTTTCCCAGAAAACCATGCTTGATTTCCAGAAGGTACACGGATTTTTTTGCCGATCGGATCAATCCCACATCAAGGTACCAATCACTGCAGTGAAACACACCACGTCTGGCGTGATCATTTCGGACCTTGCCACTGGCGGGTGTCAAGGAACGTGGGGAATGCCCAGCGGGGAGAACCACAGTAAGAGTCATTGTACGGTCAGGCAATAGAGAGTTCCACATTTGGATGTTATAGCTGCAGTTTGTTCCAAGATTGCCCCACCAAACCAACGTTTACGGAGTTATGGTATGTTATGGTGAAATCCAAGGGCGCCCGCTTTAGTCAAAACTCGTTGGACACACTGCATACTAGTTGTGGTTCAATCCAAATTCAGTCCGTTACCTCACAAACAACGTGCAGCTGATTGCATAAATCTGCAAAACTGATCATAACTCGTTGCCAATCTTAGACCTCGCCAAAACAATTACCCTCTGGTTATTTAACATAGCCATAGAAAACCCCCTATAAATGGAGGTTTTCATGGGAAAATCATCCAAAATTAGCAATTTTCCATGGCTATGTTAAATAACCAGAGAGTACATTCCTCCATTTATGGCTACGTAGTTCAACATGATGAAACGAGTGAACTACCCAACATCAACCGCAAAGGGTTATGCTAAATTTTGCTGGTCCTTTGGCCACCTCCGACCCCGAAACCGGGATAGCTGATGCAAAGGTAGATCTATCTAGAATCTAGAGGGAAACCCGGTGCATCAAGAGTCATCCCTGTCCAAACAGAGCAAAACATGGTTTCAAAGCATTTTTCTAAAAGAATTAAGTCCGCTTAATCGATGCTGAGTCCATGTGGGATGTGTTTGAGTCCGTTTTGCGGATTTGTTTGTGCGTCTGTGCGTGTTTCTTGTCTATTTCAAACGTTTTGCCATCCACACTATCCCACAGTGACGTTTCTGGTGCTTTCGGCGTGGATAAGCCAGTTGAAAGGCCTTGAAAGTCAGTTGCCTGACCCCAAAGGATCTTAAAGGTGCAACAACAAAGTAAAACCAACAACAACAATTACAAACACATACAAAAACACACATCCTGATTTCTTGGGGGGGGTTAATGATTGAATTCACCTGTTGAATTCACATATTTGACTCGATCAGTTGTGTCCAGCGGTTGAATCCCCGCCGCCAAGCCGCAACTCTGTTAGGTGTTGAATGGCCTTCTGCCACAATGCAGAGCGACCTCAGTGGTGAACAGATCATACGGAGAAAGTAACTGGTTAGTTCGTGGCTTGTCCCATTTACAAATGGGGTTATATATATATAAATAATAGAGTTGAGTTAACTATAGTTATAACTATAGATACTTAGTAACTGGTATAATTCACCAATTTAGGTTAACGGGATAACCCACTCAATGTGGACTTTCAATAACATTGAAATCATGAATCAGGCCTTAAAATAAATATAGATTCAAGAAAGAATGGTTTTTCGGAAGGTTCATTTACCAAAGATAAAACTTGAGATATGTTAAGCTACTTGAGATCGTCCTTCTTGAAACAATGTGGCACCAAACTCAAAACCTGACCTCTGAAGAACAAATGGTCAGGTACCTTGTTTATTGCTTGGAATTGGTGTGACAGAGCATGAACATATACATGATATACATTGATATACTGTAGCTTCATTGGAAATCACTGCTATTCTTCTCGTTGCCTCATCTTCAATTTTGGCCACCCCCGGAACTTGAGTGTAATGAAGAATGACATCGCCGGGTCACATTGCTGCACGATAAGTCGAGTTGCCACCGCCACTGGACTTTCCTCAGCTGGGTATCGGATGATATGCTCAAAAGACTCAAAACCAACAGTGTCCTTTCCGGGACAAACCAGGTGTGGGAGCCGGTGATTTGTAGACAAATTATTGTATGATCATTTACTCTACTTGCCTGAAAAAGTTGTGAAACTGTTGTGAAAAATGAGGGAGATCATGGGAGACCCTGTGTGCTTTCACCAACGTGGAAAAGCATAGAACATCCGATGCCCGAACCCATCCGGACTTGGAGGACTCCCACGCCGGAAAAGGGAGTCTCCTGAAGTCTTGTTCCCTTCAAATCTCAACAAGGCCAGGATTTTCACGAGCAACCATCTATTCTCATACTATTGCAAATGCCATCAATTCTATTCTCATACGATCTCATTTCTCTTAGCACAATTGCGGTGGTCCGGAACATCTACTCTCCATACTGCCTTAATCTGATATTCATAACAAAGCCCAGCATTGCTCCAAGCATCACTCAAAGCAGTGTCTGTCCGTTTGCCTGTTGCATCTGCGAAGTCCTTCGCCCCAGCAGTTCTTCGTAACAAGGTGGTGGGGGAATGGCAATCAGCAACTGTAGGCTTAAGTAGGTTTGAATCAACGAAGCAGGGTCTGGATGAGGATATCTCTGCAAGCTACTCGTTCAACTTTTTCAATGTCAAGACCATGGTTGAAACACTAGCTAGAAAGGGACTTTCCTGTTGATGTGGGTAGGCTTTCAAACGCTCAGGGTCACAGCAAGTCTAAACCCCACAAGGAATCAACGTCTGTCAACATTCAAACTTGGCAATTCGACTAAATACAGTAATATGATCGAGAAGACCTGCTCGCTCCCTCTCCCTTTCTCCAGGAGGCAATTTCACACAAGTTTCACTGGAGACTCCTCAATTCAAGGATTCCGCCCAATCCTTTTAGGGTCGAGACTGCACTTTGCCTGTGCTTTTGGTGAGCCATCAAATTTCCCCAGTGTTTCTTCCAGCACACTTTTTATCACCAAGCATCTGCCGCTTTCAATGGCGTGCCAGTGACAAATCTGAGAGTAGCTCTTGGGGAAGACGCCTCCGAAATGACCCAGGCGAAGTACCCTCTGGTGACCTAACATAGCTATTGAAAAAAATGGCCATTTATAGTTGATTTTCCTATGAAAAATGGTGATTTTCCATAGATATGTTATTTCACCAGAGGGTACCCTCCAATATTCTGCTGAAACAACGGGCAACTCCCATTCTTTCATGGGAAATCGGGGAAACTGATCGATAAATCTCGGTAAATTGAGGAATTTGTTCCATTGGTGAGCACAGGTGAGATTTCCAGAGAGTCAGCAGTCAAAGAATGAAACAAACTAGGTAAAAACATGTTGACAATTGTTGAGAGCATGAATGCAGCGTCTGAGTCTTGGTGGAGCCAAATGCAATGACCAACTGACTCTGGCAAGCTGATTTGTGCGATAGGAAACTGATCGCATAGTGGGTATGGCAACATTAAAAAACAATAAAAAACAATGACACAAGAAAACAATTTAATGTTCACACATCATTGATATTCATTTATATTGTGTTATAATTGCTTGTCATGTTGGCTTGATTGTCATGATCATCCCTACCAGATGATTGGGCATGAGGGTGCATCTTCGAACGGCTGTTGAACCAACTATTGATGCGTTGTATAAATTTGAAGTCGCACACGTTTGATCCGAAAGTTTCAAAGGCCTTCCGTCTGCCACTGTTTCCCCCCAAAAAAAACTTCATACCCCTTATCTCTAGTAGACAGTTTCAAAATGTGTCGAACGTGTTTGATGCTATTAATAATTCCATACCGATCCGATAATTGTCCCCATGATACCAACGTGTTTGATGCTTAAATCACCGTTCGTTGCTGCTCAAATCTCCCTTTATCCCCAAATTCAGCTTTCTGAGCTGCTCCGCTGCCTTCCCACATCGACAGGCACGGAACATCGCTGCCCACCATGGCAGTTGTGAGGAGTTTCTCCATGGTGAGAATGAAATTGGACGCCCCAATCATAGTGGAACTGAATGGGATTGGACAATTGGATCCCTAGGGTATGTACAAACATGTGTATGTTGTAAAATATGCCTTTCGTTTGGAGAATTCCATATTTGACATGTCCCTTTCAACTGAATGGATCTTACCAAACTGTCCAATAGATAGACATAGAACATGCCGCTCCCAGCAGGAATCCAAACCCGGGCCACAGGGCTGTTGACTGTTGCAGACTTCACTCTATCCAGATAGTATATGCTAGTATATGATAATGTTGGTCAATTGAGGATTCTCGGGATTCTCAAATTCAAACAACACGAAATCACATGCTACAATGTCCAAACACCCCAGCAAGCCACCAAATGCACATCAGAATCTGCTAGGGGTGCACCCAAGTCTGAATTTTACAAATGGCAAACAAAGGAACCATGAACACAGAAACCTAGAGAACTGCACATAAAATTGTCTGTGGTTGAGTTAACCCTGGACCCATCCCAAAACTATATCGTCACTGCCATGCAGCATACAAGTCTGTAGCAAATGCGTGGATCGCTCTTGATAGACAGGGATGCAGATCAGTGCAATACATTGCAATACCATGTCACCTGAAAAGTTGCTTCAAATACCCTCTGGTAAACTAACATAACTATGGAAAATCACAATTTTTAATGGGAAAATCAACTATAAATGGCCATTTTCAATAGCTATGTTAGTTCACCAGAGGGTATCTCTGTTTGCTGGTTTAATCCCATCCCAACAATGTTCGTCAGTTAGGGATCACCTTTCCATTCTGGTGTACATTTCAACCAAGAAGCAGAAACAAGTGCCAAACATTTACATCATTGTGAGCTCAAAAAACCTAAGCACATCTCCAAAATGCATGCGATCCTGGGTAAATCACATACATGTCATTAAGCTGAAATGAAGATGATATATATATAAGGCATTATAAGGCCTATATTGAGATATGGATTTGTCTTAAAAATTGGGGATACCCATGGATACACTCAATTTTTGCCATCAGGAAAATGATGACGAACCAATGGATTGCTCGGCCTTCTCCGCAAGGGGACTTGCGGACCATGAGGCGCAGAATCTTCGTGGGCAGACCTCAGACTCCCTGGGACTGGTTGATCTTGGTTGGCAGAAATGGCCATTTTCAATAGCCACTCCCTGGTAAACTAACAACTATGGAAAATCACCCTTTTTTATGAGAAAATCATGTATAAATAGCCATGTTCAAAAGCTACGTTAAATTACCAAAAGGTATGTTTGTTTACCAGAGGGTAGATGCAATCCAATTTAAAATACCATAATTAAGTCGCCAATATAAATGCTGGCCTGTATATAATACCAACGATAATTGATTATTCTTACCATTGATATTGCTTGTCAAGTGATACTTAAACTTAAACATATTAATTGACAATAATATCAATGCTTCATATGTAGATAATCCTCCAATAAACCACAAACAGTTTTTCCCGTTCAATCATCAATCAACAGTGGTCCTTTAATTCTTGTGGCTTAGTTTTATTTTATCTGCCTGACATGGATACAAACTATCATCATCTCATTATGGTGACAGCAGGGTGAGGTCACAATAATCACGAAGTGCGTCAATATGGGTGTGGGTGGATAATTATAATGGAGATTCGGAGATGTCAAGAAACATGCTGTCAAAGGCTTATCATTTGAAACAAAGTAACTAGCTTCTCATATGGTGAAAAACTGAGGTTCCTTATGAAATCATATTTGTCATGGATCAACGAAACTCTGAGACTATCTCAAATTCGTCTTCAACACCCAGTTCATAACATGGATTCAAAAGGACACCTACGCATTTGACACCGGCTTGTCCCCAAAATTGATACCCAAACAATTGAGGATCTCCCTGACAGATCCTAACGGGGCGTCTATAGGATCAAGAAAAAATAGATGCAATCGATCGCCCCAAGAGAACAACAACAACACCAACAACAACAACAACAACAACAACAACAACAACTACTACTACTACTACTACTTCTACTACTACTACTACTACTACTACTACTACTACTTCTACTACTACTTCTACTACTACTACTACTACTACTACTACTACTACTACTACTACTACTACTACTACTACTATTACCACTACTACTACTACTACTACTACTACTACTACTACTACTACTACTACTACTACTATTACCACTACTACTACTACTACTACTACTACTACTACTACTACTATTATTACCACTACTACTACTACTACTACTACTACTACTACTACTACTACTACTGATGATTTGTCAACTTTTGTCAACTTCACTGGAACATGTGATGAAATCCTTACATCTACATCTTTCGTTTTTTTTCCACCGACTCCAACAAACGTTGCGCGCTTCAAGTGCCCCACGGGTGGGTCCCGCCACCTTCAAGTCCTGAGCCAGAACGAAAGGGAGGAGCGATACGCGTCCTTTCATGGTTGCACAAAGTTTGATGATACTTTTATAGATTTATCATCTGAATAAAACATGTCATAAAACATGACATACTTTGAACTAAACATAAAAGTAATATGAAGTGATAAAATGATAATCACAGAAATAGCAATAATAGTGACGATCAACATGAATAGTTAATCATAGTAATCAACCCCATGAAGCACATAGTCACATACAAGTGGTCACTATGCAGGATGTGTAAATTTACGTGTATAATATATGCTGGAATGCTTTGCCGATAAACTTGTTGATATAATAAAATATAGTAAACATAGGTCTAACTTTCATACATACATTCATGTACACCTGCACATAAGTTTGATTTTGGGTGTGGGTGCCTGTGGTTTGCAAACCAGTAACAAGAATCGCTCAGAAAAGATAAGAAAATCAACATGTTCAAACATGTTCAAACACAGGAGTAACGAGGACAAGACATGCAAATTAAATATGAAATAAGAGCCGAAACCCAATCATCATATCAGTATCTATACCCAATCACTAACATGGCAGTGACCTTATTGCAAAAGGTACGGCCTGAGACTGTAGCGGTGATGGCTGACCATCAGGAAGTCTGAGATTGAAGCTGAGACACTTCTGCTTTCAGCCAGATGGTCAGTTGTCAAATCCTTATCCAGTTTTGCCGGACCACGCACCATTTACACCGGGCCACACCCCTCCAAATTCCAACAACCCATTGATTTTCCGAAAAAATCTGCGACCAGAACTGCCAAATCCAGGTGCCAACCCCAGCCATGTCCTTGGCTTTGGCACCTGTCACCAGGTCGGTGCAAACCTTTTCCAAAGCCTTCACCTGGTCTCAGCCGGTGAGTTTTGATACACATCTCTAGGCGGAACATGGGGATATGTGTAACAAACATAGGAACATTAGGTCAATGCCACAGGAATATCCTGCAAACTTGTCATGGCTTTCAATAAAAACGTAAAACAAATGGCTTTGGAGCTGAATTCTGCCGCCGTTTGAAGGTTCCATTACAAATGTTGGTCAGGTGACATATCCCCCCAACAAACATAGGAAGTTTACAGGAACCAAAAATCCACTGGTTGGTGGATAAACCAAACCCCCTTGAACACATGTGCCTGTCACTCGGGAAACGATTATATTTTCTATGATGCTGGTGATGCCAAGAAGAACCCAGAGTAGCACTGATTCATTAATGCTCCAGGAAATCCCAGTGACTCAACTGTACTCTGGGTTGATGGCGGATGATATAGGTAGAAGCGTATAAACATGCCTCAGAAATTCATCTATGACCATTTCAATGAGTTATGATTTCCATTGTTAGATCTATTCTATACATATATTTATTGAAATATCATTGAATAAGGGAAGTATGATAGAAATAAGGGAAGTATCATAGATCCAACAATGTCTAAATATATAAACAATATACTTCCTCCCACGAGTTAGGGGGTTGGAAAGCAAATTCAAATCCCCTAAGCATGGGAGGTTCTCAGGGTCTAATGTTACTTGGTAGGTTGGCAGTAAATGATACCATCACTAAAATGTGACTTGGGGCTTACAGTAAGTATGAAGAACCCCAAAATCATTCAAAAATCATCCAAAATGATCCAGAATCTTTACTAAGATCAACTCTCCCCAAACTTGAGATACTAATTCTGGTAAACTCATGGTAACCTCCCTAAATCCCATGTTGGGACTACGCCATGGGACATCGCGGCTGCTCAAGGTGATCCGAATGCGGTGCAAACCTGTGGGGAACCATTTCATCCATCTATTTGGGGACATGGTCAATAAAAAAAGGTGGTAAAACCCTTTCATCCATTAATGTGAAACATCTTTTCATGTGGCTTATTATTGTTTTACCCACATTCAGAGATGAAACAACTTGCAAAAGATGGGGAAAAACGGTCCAACTTGAACAAATTGGAAAAACCATGGACAGTTTGGGATTGCTAGAGGATTAATGAGGATGAATAGATCAAAACATTTGGGACTTGCAAAAATAGGAAGGATCAAACAAAACCTGCAAAAATTGGGATGAATAGATCAACCTTCGGGATTGCTCAGAACATGGATGAAGATGTGATACATGTGGCGTATATGGACACCACTGCACTTAAATTTGGGGTGGATCAACATGTTGGGGTGCCAGGTACCCGAGATGGAACCTGTACACAACACTGGGGGATTGGATCGATTCAAAGCAGAGGCATCGATTGTGGGTGACTGAAATAAGAAAACATCCCACTTGAGCAGAACAAATGGGGATCATACCAACTCCATGAAGAGGAACAAATGGATAGTGGATATCGTTCAGGTGATGCCTCTGGAAGGCCATCCCATCTGTCCACCCTGAAGCAGCGGCCGGATTTGGGGCGCGGCCTCATTGTCTGGTAAATGATAGTGTATATACCCCTTTTCTAAAAGAAATATGTTGAGTGTTGAACATCACACTTGAATTCGAATACTGCTGTATTCTTGCAATAGGGGATCACCTAAATCCACCAAGTCACTTTGGAACTCTGCATCATTTGAGTGGCGGAAATATGTGGAAGAAACCACCACTTTGTCACCACTTTGTCGGACGCGCTGTCTCGGTTGAAACGTAGACAGCCCGGTTTCAGGCTTTCATGCTACCCAGTACTGTACCAAACAGGCTCAAATTGCGGATGTTTTGAAGCAATGGAAAGGGCATCAAGTGAAGTAGAAACTCGCCTGACACCCAACGGGATGCTTTGAAGAATCCATTCGTCAATCAAGCGCAGTCTGGTGGGATTCCAAGGGACTGCCAAACACCCTGTATGCNGCCTGACACCCAACGGGATGCTTTGAAGAATCCATTCGTCAATCAAGCGCAGTCTGGTGGGATTCCAAGGGACTGCCAAACACCCTGTATGCATTCTGAGGGCAGCGGAGCTAGGGCGACAGAAGGCGTACACCACCCCCTGGCCGTGATGTTTAAGGCTTTCCTTAAGCACTTTGGCAAACCATCGGGTTCGAACCTTAAATGACACTCCAAGCAAATCACTATGAGAGATCTCAGTTCCTGATTGCCAGCCCTTCAAATGAAATGGTCCAACTTCACCAGACATCATGTAGTCAATGTAGAGCTGAAAATGAGAAACATATTGCACGGGATAGTCAGAGTGCCACAAAGCGGCCCAGTACCAACTCAAGATACTACGAACCACCGCATCACCGTACCATCGGATTGCTCCAACTGGAATATGCAAAGCTCGCAAAGGAATCCAAGTGCCTGCAGGGACCTCAGGAGATTCACACAAATCAGCACGCACCTCATCCACCTCATGAGCCGCCTCATCACGGCTCTGAACCGCCCGTCGACTCACCTGCAGAATCACTCGTTGAACATGATGTGTGACTGACTCGCTTGCCTGAAGTCTATTCAAATGCACTTTATAGAACTCCCAAAACGACGCAGGACGCATCCACTGAGCACGTTTCGCAGCTGAATCCGCAAATGCATTATTCAAGGCCGACCATGTCTCAAGAAATGTGGAAGGATCAGTCTCAGTTTGATGGGCTCTCACCTCAGTAATCTGAACCTGACCTGGCCGAAACACCTGCAACGCGCAGAAGACTTGCATCCACAAATCAGAGTGAGCAGAGTTGGCTCGTGGTGAAAACCCTTTCAACATTCGTCGAACCCTTTTGACAACACCACTGCAATCAGACCACAGGAAAAGACAACCCCTGACTTCCCTAGCGGCCTCTAGAGCTCTCAACACGGCAAAAATTTCAGCACGGTAAGAACTTTGCAGGCAGGGGGCCGGCATCAAGCACCTGCGCCTGATCATCACAACTTCTCGAAGCCCAAACAACTGCCCAGGCTGCCACACGCGCTGAGCTCCATGCTTGGTTCAAGCAACTCCCATCAGTGAAAAGATGACATTCCTGATCCCAAGTAAATGCTGGACACACAGGTGGANTGCCACACGCGCTGAGCTCCATGCTTGGTTCAAGCAACTCCCATCAGTGAAAAGATGACATTCCTGATCCCAAGTAAATGCTGGACACACAGGTGGAGACGGAATTTGAGCCAACCATTCATACCACTGGAAAAGGGTGGAGGGTCGCATAGCCCAACCATAGCATGAAGTAACTTCTGGAAGCCCCGGCACCAGCTGCCACACATCGCTGGGCACCCCAGCACGCTGCTCAGCAAAATGAGTGCATTCCCAGAAACGATGGAAACGGCTATCGACACAATCGCAGAACGGACAACGATCCGTACCTCCGTGGCAGTGACTAATGCAATCTTCAGTAATGTGGGACCCATTCAGAACCTTATGCATCAGCAAGCGATCGGAGAGGGACAACTTTGCCAACCACCGGCGCGTGGCTGGGACATCAACGTACTGCAAGCCCACAAAACCAGGTCTATGACTGACTTGCTGAGCCACATAGTACTGCCATGCCCACGCTGCTCGAAACAACAATTCCGAAATGCTTGTGTCAAAGAGCGAAAAGGAGCCAAAGACATCTTGCAGCTGCCCAGTTTCATGAACATGCCACCCCAACCTCTGAATCCTGACCAGCAGAGTCTGTGTAATACTATTCGATGGGATGTTCACCTGACCGTACGCAAGCAGCACCAAAGTGGATTCAACATTCCGGCACAAGCCACAGTCACGCACAAATCTGAAAGTATTACAAATGGCCCAGAAATGTGGATCAGTCAAACTATCCTCGACAAGGCCCATGTGGACAAAGGCATTGCATCCCGCCCCATCAGCACAAATTCCTTTCATTGCACTCGTGCGCAACGAGTGAAACAGGGCATCAGACAACGTGGTCGCCGCAATTGCATGAAGGGCCTTCGGCCACGCGGCAACACGCAGTGCACGAATCTTTGTGGGATACGAACATGCTGACAAGCGCAACTTGCTCCAAGCAGCACCCAGAGATTGGATTCTCGCAACTTGAAAGGCATTAGTATGTCTGCGTGACAACTGCACATGAGCCCCCAAGTTCTTCCCCGACTGAGCCACTGTGTTACCAGCAGCTTGCAATTGGTGTCGGCCTGTGTTGGAAACAGACCATGTGTAAGTCTTCCTAGTGTCAAATTGCAAATCGACAGCATGAAGAAACCTATCCAAGCACTGCTTAGCTCCTTCGATGAACTCGGCACGACATGTCACCAATTGCCAGTCATCCACAAATGATAAAGGAGCAGCCAAAGGGAAAAACACTTCAAGCCAGCGGTGATAGGCAAAGTCAATTAAGACCATAGCGACACAACTAAGCGCACAGCCTTCGGGAAACCCTGTGTGGCTAAAAACTGGACAAGACAAGGACCCTCTGACCAAAAACCTCCTCGACATTTGAGTCAGTGCGCCTGTCCACCCCAGCAAAACACGGGTGGGAATTCCAACTTGTGCAGCCAACTCCATGACCACCTGGCGAGGGAGGAAGTTAAATGCCTTCTGCAAATCGGCCACAAGGCCGCTCACCTCAGTGTCACTCGCAAAAGCCTGCNGCAGCCAACTCCATGACCACCTGGCGAGGGAGGAAGTTAAATGCCTTCTGCAAATCGGCCACAAGGCCGCTCACCTCAGTGTCACTCGCAAAAGCCTGCTCAATCAGCCACAACACTTTGGACCAAACTTGGGCCGCNAAATGCCTTCTGCAAATCGGCCACAAGGCCGCTCACCTCAGTGTCACTCGCAAAAGCCTGCTCAATCAGCCACAACACTTTGGACCAAACTTGGGCCGCATAGCGGCCAGGGCGACTGCCGTACAAAGCTTCAGGGAGACATAGGTCAAGCTTACGCAAGGCAAGTCTAGCATGATATGAGCTCCAGACACGATAGACCAGGCTGAACACAGTGACAGGGCGAAAGTCCAACGGAGACTCAGGCTGGGTTGTTTTAGGAAGACAAATGACCTTGCCGTCCAGAACTTGTTGTGGCCAGGCACCTGTGAGTTCCGCTTGTTGGTAAAGAGAACAAAGAGCCTGAACCGCACTTCTTGGTATGGACTGCAAGTCAAGCAAAGAAATCCCATCCATTCCTCCGGAAGTCTTGGCAGGTTTGTGACGAACTAACCCCTGAAATTCCTCAACATCCAAAGAAGGCCAGTCAAACCGCAAATGCGGCAGGTGTTGACGTGCAAAATCCAAAATGGTTCTCCACCTGTCGGGTGGCACCTCAGCGTGACGCATCCACTTATCCTTCCACACCTGAATGAACGCCTCGGCCAAGTCATCTGCCAAGCCCATCGGCTTTATTTGAGAAACCTTGTGACCCTCACGGACAAAACTGGCATCTTCGACCCACAAGCACTCAGCCTCGTGGTGAATGACTTCAACAGCCCTGCCCTGAATAAAAACAGGAACATCAGGTTGCAACTCAACCGGAGAACTCAAGACAATTTTACATTCTTCAGGAACAACCTCGGTCACATCGGCCCGGATAGGTTGCAGCAAAACGTCAACCCCTGGTACCACTGTGGCCTTGAAGTCCTGGAACACCAAGTTGGGGTTTTGGGATCTGCGAAACTTAGCATACTGTCTGGATGTCCTGATCAACTGACTTTCGAGGTCCCTGGTGGCCAAAGATACTGACTCAAACAACGCCTTTGCTACGTTTTGGCAAGGGGGCTGCCATGGGAGAACCTCAGGGGCATGAGCAGTGCGAAAACCACAGGACTGCCACCATGTTGCAAAATCAGGCACAAAGCCCTTGGCTCGGCAAATTGACCCCCATAGTTCAGCTTTGACCATATGAGAATTGTGGCCATCGGACAAACGGGACAACGTTTGGAGACGACGCACTTGGCGTACCCACTGTGCATGTTTCGTGGATGCCCCCACAAACTGTGGCTGGAAATCCCCCGCCCTGGCAGCTTTGACTGGTGCAAACTGACGAGGCTTTTGTTGCTTGGGCTGTACAACACGTCCTCGACCAAAAGAGGATCTGGGAACCGGAAATGGGACATGGGCACTCGCAGCCGTTTCAGCAGACTGCCACATCCACGCATAAGCCTCAGTAGGCTGCAAGTGGGATGGCCACACCGGACAATCAAACTGAGCAGGCCAAGGAAAGGGACCAGGGACAGGCCAAATCCAATTGGGCGACAGGGCCATTGGTGAGCGAAATTGAGCTTGCAACACGGCATGGTCCGCCCAAATGTCTTCAACCACATCAACTTTAGTCAAAAGAGTTTGCAGCTCCGGTGAAATGTAGAGGAAATCTTTACGCGTGACTTGTTTGCAGGTGGGCCTAATGGCCTGTCCCCACCTGACAAAAGCTAGCTCTTGAACCTCGACAAAACCGGCTTGCCGCAGCAAATCAAACACTGGAAGAGATCCCTCAGCAACATTCCAATCGCCTGCCACATATCGCAAACCCTGGCACAAATGGCATATATGGGAGGCAGCAGAATGGAGCAGATACTCGTTGTTGGCCTCAAAATTCGGATACAAATGTCCGTTTGGCTCACCGTAAACCACGGCTCCACAGAGCCAAGCATCATGCAAAAGGGTCGTAGTGCACAAAACTCTGCCTGAATTAAGCACAGCCTCGGGCAAAGGTGCAGGCAAGGCACGTGTTGGATGTTTGGACATAGTGAGAACTCCCCGCCATGAAGACTGAGACATCAAACCAGGCTTCAATGACGACACATCGCTCACACAGTACGAAAAGGCAGATTTGGAACGTTGGAGAGCAAGACGAAACTTCTGANGAAGACTGAGACATCAAACCAGGCTTCAATGACGACACATCGCTCACACAGTACGAAAAGGCAGATTTGGAACGTTGGAGAGCAAGACGAAACTTCTGAACGTCCTTCCCAAAGAAGTGGGTCTCTGAGACCGCCCAAATGTCACCATACGCCAAATGTGTATTGACATGGTGTTCCTTATTGCGCAAACCCGATGGGTTAAATGTACCAAGAGTGAAATGAACATCAGCAAAATGGGCAGAAGGCCCAGGGTTTGCTGCCTCCCCGATGCGAAAGAAACTGAAAACAAGCAAGGCCATGGTGCATCGCTTGAACAAAATTGCACGTCGGCACACAGCCGAACGGATGAACCCCAAAAANCTCCCCGATGCGAAAGAAACTGAAAACAAGCAAGGCCATGGTGCATCGCTTGAACAAAATTGCACGTCGGCACACAGCCGAACGGATGAACCCCAAAAAATGGACAGGCGGGAACAGGGTCAGGACTCCAAGCAAGAGCCACAGGCAATGTAGTCCAACCAAACAGAGGCTCAGAGCGCTGAACCCCATCCCCAGGAGTCATTCCATGTTGTCCTCACGAGGACGCTTTGCAAGCAGATTTCTGATTTGGCTCATCTGCTGCTCGAACATAGCCTGCACACTTTGCGAATGGCTCTGCAAGTGTCCGTGCAGGTTTTGTGACTGTTGTTCGAGCTGAACTTGCATAGACGACATTTGTTGATTGTGGTGGGTAGAGAACTCACCAAACTTGACTTCAAGAGACTGATGTTTGGAGGTCAACGCCTGAACTTGTCCCTCCAAAGCAGCAATGCGATCATCTTCCTGGTCCATGGGCATACCATTTTGCAGCTTCGCCAAAACGGCAGATTCAATCCTTTGCTCCATCTGATTCATACCCTCGTTGGCAGGGGTGAATGCAACTCTTTTGTCATAATGCTTCCACGGATCGTGCACCGACCAAGGGTCGGAATCAGACTTTGCAGAGCCGCACAGGGACAACGTGTTGGCTGATGCCACAGGCATCACTGGCATGGCTTTCTGTGGTTCCTGAGCTTTATGTTTGGAAACCAGGACCTCCCCATGAGACATATTGATCACCGACTCAGGCGGGTCGTCGACGGATTGCAAAATCCACATGGTACCTCTTCCCGGTACCGGCTGTTGCGGTTGTAGGGCTTTGACTTGCCATCCTACCTGGCGCATCGCTTTGCAAATTGCTGCCCTATCACTTCCCCAGGGGAATGGTCCAGCAACAAATTGGCAGCGTGGTCCACTGGGCAAAAAAGTCGTTTCAGGCCGAAGGAGCTCATGCATGGATTGAGCCTGACTGGAATGGACCCGAACTCCTTTGCGCTCCCCCAAACGTGCAAGGCCGATAATGGCCGGATTGGTTTGCTTGACATGAACAATTTCACGGCTGGTCAACTTCGGAGTCCAAACAACAACATAGGAATCCAACACTGTTTTGCCATCTGGTGTTCTGGGCTCGGTGTAAACACCTGAAACACCGCTGCACTGCAAAAGACCATCAATGAGACACAAAGGCACTCGAATGCAAACCGAGAAGATGTCACTTTTCTCAGCTGTCACCGGTTTGAAGCCCTCCTGGAGCCATTGTCGCCTCCAGACATCTAAGATTGGGTCCTGCACANCTCAGCTGTCACCGGTTTGAAGCCCTCCTGGAGCCATTGTCGCCTCCAGACATCTAAGATTGGGTCCTGCACAGGCAACGAGTCTGGGTTGTGCCAGCAGTCGCATTGGCATCCTGTGTTGTGGCAGCGCTTCAAGCTTGGCAGCACGGTGACCAGGTGACCCAAGGCAATCGCTGTGTTGGCCACAAACTTTTCAACATGTCCTACCCCTAACTGCACCAGAGTGACTTCCACCAACAACGGTTCTTGGTTGAGAAGACATTTGCAAGGAATGGTGATGTCCTTGTGCGGCAATTCAGTGCCACAATCAACCCCAGCTGAACGAAACACACAGATGGCGAGAGGCTCGCTGGACACAGGTTTGCCGGAACGCAAGTAAGGTTCAGCCTCCTCAGCTGACATCAATGCCACACCGGAAGCCAGAGGACCCAACTGTCGGGGAGCAATCTGAGGCACGACCTTTCCATGGCACCGGAACGTGCCATCAAGCAAAACCAATTTGGACGGATCTAGATCCACAGCTTTCGGCATGACGGGTTTGGCCGGAGCAGGCTTCATTCGTTTCCCTACGGGTGCACCCTTGTTGGCGGAGATCATGCTAGACAGTTCATCAGGAAGAATAAACTGAAATTTCACTTGGTTACCAAGAGCTTTGAGACTNGATCATGCTAGACAGTTCATCAGGAAGAATAAACTGAAATTTCACTTGGTTACCAAGAGCTTTGAGACTTCGCCACACATTCTTTCCATTCAAAGCAGATTGAATCGCCTCTCCCCCGATCGCTCGAATAGCTTGGTGAGTGCGTTGTTCCAAAACATCATCGGGGACACCCCTTCGAGAGAGTTCTGCAGAAAGAGACTTGACAAGAGCAGGTGCAGGACCAAATCCCCATGCAACTGGGCAGATGCAACAGGCATGGTTGTAAAGGGCAGCAACATACTCAGCTCTCATCTCAGTGTGGTGATCACGCAGTTCCGAAACTGAAGCAGGCATGGGTTGACCAATGATGATGTGCGCCAAAAAACACACCGTTGCAGCTCCACAGAGGGAGTGATCCATCAATCTTTCCGGAATCCAATGATGCACCAGCTCAATGAAACCAAGATGCTCGGTCAAAAACTCCAAGACACGTCGGACTTCCAGGGACTCCTGCCCTTGCATCATGTGAACAACTAAGCGATCACCATGAGGAACAATCCACACGGGAGTCCAATGTTCATCAATCAGAAAAGCAGAAACAATGTGCGTTCCTTTCTCATGAATCTGTGGATGCATACGACACCAAGCTTCGGTCAAAGTGCGGCCTACACCTATTCCAAGTATCAAGCAAGAGTGGTTCTAGAAGCGCAAAACCCGGATGGTCAGACCCTTCAACCCTTGACACATTGTTCTCATGTTGGATCAACATAGCAAGCTGGAAACGAACTTCGTCATCACCCCAAGCCAACCCATGTTCTTGAAGAAGGTTGATGCGTTCATCACGGTCTATGCAAACATGACCCAAACCCCCTTGGTAGCCAAAACCCAAGTCGTTGTGAACCCGTGCATGTGTCTCACCTCCTGGGGTATCAAAGCTTGGACGTGCATCCAACCATTCTGCTGGCGAAAGCTGACGGTCACCACTTCCCCAAATCCACGGTCTGGAAGCGATTTGACATGTCAACACCGTTTCGAAATAGGTCTTGCGGAAACGTTCATGGTCATACAGCAATTCTTCATTGTTTGTTGGAAGCATCACTTGCATGAGAACATGGTGCAAGAAGCTCAAGGCTGCTGCACCACAACAATCTGCAGTGAAAAACATGCGGTGTAGTCGGACAAATCGCACCTCACAAAAGCCCAGGGCTTGGCCAACCTTAGTCAGGACAACGTCAAGCTGGTCATGATCATTGTGCTGTTCATCCCAAGATGTGACAGTGAGAACGCCTTGCGAGGAGACCATTGACAGAGGGATCCAATGCTTGTCCCACATGCAAGCAGAAATGATGCGCATCCCCTTCATCTTGATTTCAGGGTGTGAAAAACCCCACCTTTCAATGGGACCCCCATGGTGCAGCCAACCTGTGAGCAAAAGCGGATCCAAAACAAAGCATTCCTGAAGTGTCTTGGCAGATCTCACCTGCACCTCGTGATAAGTGGACACCAAATTCGTCATATGAAAGCGGAATTCATCATCGGTCCAAATCATGCCTTGTTTTTCCAGGAGCAAGACTCGATCAGCAGATTGCAAAAATAATGCAAAAATTGATGCCGCAAAGACCAGAGAGTCTTATCATCCATTACAGAAGGAACCTGCAAATTGAGGAATTGATCCCCTTGCAGGGCCAGCAATGGGGCAGCGGAGATCCACGATTGGCACAGCATCTCAGAGACCGGAGGGACGAAACATTCACCGACGTCAGACACAGACGGACGAGGGACTTCAACTGGCTGAGTCCATTCAACTGTGGGTGAAACTTCATGTGCAAATGGCTTTTCAAACCACTGACACTCACCATATCCACCGGAGCTGGAGCTACCTGCTNAACTTCATGTGCAAATGGCTTTTCAAACCACTGACACTCACCATATCCACCGGAGCTGGAGCTACCTGCTGGGTCTTGGATGCCATCTTCGCACCGGATACACACAACTTGCCCTGCGGTCAAGACATGCTGCAGCGACAAATCATTACCCTCAGCATCACAACAGGAGACAAACTGAAGATGGCCGACCAACTTGGAATGTGCTTGAACGAAATCGTACAGAGTCACCCCTTCTTGGACAACCAACTTCAAAGGATCGGCCAGTTCATGGTGGAAAACAACTACACACTCATGTTCCAAGGGTGCAGGCAGGCACAAACTGGGCTGTGATTCAACTGGCACCCTTGCATCTCATCGTCCGACACAGTGAGCATCGTCGGAGCTGGCACTTGATGAACACGAATCAAATGATCCAAAATTTGGGCAAAGCACAGGTGTTCCCCGGAAAGCTCAGGCCATTTGCCCGGAAAGATCATTTCATGGGCTGACAAATCGGATGCATGACTCCAGAACTGGACCAACGCCTGAAATTTCGAATCATTCAAAGTTTCATACTTCACCGGCCAAACCTGCCTACTGCGCATGAGGAGCCATGACATGTATGCATGTAGGTGTGCACTCGGTGAAAACTCCGAACGACTATACATCATTTCATCCAACCGTTGAGCCAAGTGACCGAAGATCCAAGTTGCTTGCAAGGGACTAGCAATCTGGCCCACAGCGGCCAACGTCAGCCGTACATTCTCTCCAAAGTCAATGACAGGATCATAACCGTTGAGAGCTGAAACTTCGTTTGGATGGAGTTGCCTCAACGTACACTTCCCTTGAGCATCAGGTGCGGACTCAGTCAGAAGACCAAATAAACCCTTGGATGCAAGACGATGAGGCGACAGGCCAGACTCACGACAGCCACACTCACATGGCAGCACTTGCGATCCCCAACTATGCAATGCACATGGTGCTTTTCCA
>BGPT01002112.1:25066-55571 GCA_003297045.1 Symbiodinium sp. clade C Y103 | reverse complement strand
TGGTACACTGTTTCCGGGGCAGTGAGATCACCAACCACCATGTCCACGTTGTTCTGTTTCAGATACAACTCTGCAAATTTCGGGTTGAAATCAACAGCTACAGTTGGAGAGAAACCACAAGAAGCAGATCCATGGCTGAGGCCCCCATATCCACAGCACAAATCTATGACCCCATGCAGTGAAGACCAGGAAGGTGCAACATGTCCAAACGTTCTTGAAAAATCATCGGCAACCAGCAAAGGCTTTGGGTATTGACGAGCAAATCCCACATTCATGAGGGAAAAGGACTCACATGTTCCATCCAGCAATCCTCGAAAGTGAAAAGAAGCTTTGCTTGGCAATGCTAACATCAAATGCGAATCATGCGATGAATCAAACACCTGTAGTNAAAGTCCATGGCAAGTGAAAGCAAACCCTGGATGACGTACCCGCCCAATATTAGCAAGGACAGCCACACCCCTGCTGGTAGGATTGGGCCAGAGTGGCTTGCTTGAAACCAACAACAAGATGAACATTGATTCATTGACTATATACCCTCTGGTAAACTAACATAACTATGGGAAATCACCTTTTTTCATGGGAAAATCCACTATAAATGGCCATTTTCAATAGCTACGTTTAATTACAAGAGGGTACCCATGATATCACCATTTTGGATGATGAGATGACAAAATCGTCATGGTATGCTCACCCACCAGTCACGTTTCAGGAACGCTCTGGAGACAAGTCTCCAAGTGAACTGTGTCTGCACTGTTTGACTCACCAATTCTGGCGTAGCCGACAAATCCGCTTGAATCTCCTGCATGGATGCGGAGTATTTGAGACATGGGACATGGGGATACCCCAAGAAAGATAGATTTTGGTAGAAAGAGACGAACAATTTCAGGCTCAAATTAACTTGTTCTAGCTTTTTGGACAGATTACTACTGAACGTTGGCAGATATACTGTGAAGATGCATGAAAATGCCATACTAGTGGAGCAGCTGGGGTTTCCCTGCAATCAACACTGAACATGATCATATCCGTGATATGCCCAGTACAGCCCCAAGCAGCCCCAACTTGATTCCAAACTCACGAATGGACATTTCTAGAAGCCTTTTCTGTTAGGTGCTATCCTCCATGAAATCTGAAAACCATTGAAAACCTACATTCCAAGCCTGGTCGAAATAGGCCTCATGAGAAACCAACACGCTCTCCAAATCTTTCCAAATGGTTCGGAATATGGGCCCGACGACCCCCTCCAACCCGGTATCGACCCTTAAAATTAGTGTCGTTTAGTATTTACCAAACAACTATTGAGCAGTGTTGAAAATCCCTTTGTCATTCCATTTTGCTGGTTGGCAATAACGAGTCCCCTATTGGATGATCAGAATTCCCAATATATTGGGTAGTACAATCCCCTATTATCATCAAGCAACAGGGGCTTGGAACACTGCTCTATTGGGTTTCTACACTATGTTTGAGTCATTCCTCACAAGGATCAGCTTGACAGACTGTCTGGCCCAAAGAATCTGCTTCAAAATTATCCGTGGCCAATATGTTCGCGCATGACTGCAGATCCTGTATATAATCTGAAACTCGTATACAGTATAGATGTATAGGATATATTTATAGACATGTATTATATATATATACACTATAATATGCACCCTCCAGTAAACAAAAAGATAGATGTGGAAAATCCACGATTTGAAGATCATGTCCAAAGGAAAACACCATGGGTTTTCCAGATTATGTTAGTTTACCTTTGGGTAACATAAAATATTACCAGCTCATCCCTGTATGATATATGCATACCTACATATTTAGACCTCAGCCAAAGTTAGGTGACATTAGGTGACCATATCACATGGGTGGTATGTTGAAAAACACACAAACATATAACGCGGAAGCCGAAGGATTCCTATGTTGGATTCCGAATCTACCATTTTATGGCTGTCAGCCGGTGCTGGGCAGTCGTGCGCCTGGTTTCCCAGCACGTTCGTCAGCGACTTGGAGGAATTCTGCGTGCCACTTGTGGTGCTGCCTTTTGATCTCCTCATTGACGCTGATGGTCTTCCAGCAAGTGCATGATCGTTCCAAGACAGCGGCCACGGGAGGGCTTTTCGGGGCATGCAGCTCCCACCACAGTCTGTCCACCAAGTCCAAGCTCATGCACTGCTCCATGGAGGACATCTGCAAGTCTTGGGGGCACGGCAGATTCGCAGTTATCTTCACGTCTAGATCTGTAGGGAGTCCCCAGGATAGAACCAAAAACCACCAGGGTTTCTGAATGTTTCTGAAGGTTTCTGGATTACAAACATATATACTGTCATACAGTCTGGCTAAGTCTGGCTGAGCTACAACAAAAAGCACCTCGCTGATCATTCAGAGGTGGTGTCCATTGCTATAGCCATCACTTACAGAGAGGTTTTGCTGACGTTGTTGATTCACCCTAGATAGTGATATACCCACTATACCCAGTTTCTGTTGGTTCATAACTCAAGACAGCTAGTGAAAATGGTCCATTTAGTTCGATGATTTTTTTCCATTGAAACAGCCCTTTCTGGAGGATTTCCCAGTTAGCCCTGGCCCTGACGACTGAGGTCAGGCCTTTTCAGCTGTACGCACCACTGGGGATGCTGGCAGGTCTGGCACCCTGATGGCGGGAACTCACTTCATGTTGGGGGGAAGGAGTTGGAAGTGCACTTGGTAGTGGAATAAAATGGCATAATTACTAATTACCCGATCATTACGATATTTGGGAATATCTGGTATACTTGTAGGGTCAGAGTCACTAAACCCGCGCAGGCACTTTCAACACACCAAAAACTAAGTGCACAAAACCTACACAGGCATCCAAAAAGGCGAAATCCCAGCAACTAGTGAGGAGATTGCACTTTGTTTTTTTGGTTTTTGGTGTTGGTCAATGTTTTCTGCGCAGTCACCACCAAAATAACAACAATCTCAGCATCTAGTCAGGAGTCTGGACCCAATGGATATAGATTGAAAACTGTTGTCTTGCTTTCTTTCCTTTGGTGTTACTAGCTCCAAAATACACAGGGTCAACATTTGCCTTCTGCCTAGGTAGGGCCTAGGTTTCAGATCCCTCAAGTGTGTAGAACATGTGCATGTATGTACATTAGTTTGTGATGATTTGATCTTAAACACATAGCTCCCCAACGGAGTACCGCTCTCTTGATTGACCCAACAACAGGGGTGATTTCCAGGGTGATTCCTGACCAGAATATCAGGAGTGGTGGCCATGGGTCAAAACTAAAGACCCAAATAAAACGCAGATTGGGATGGGTATTTCTAGTATAAACCATCCATTTGACTCATTCTATGTGACTTCCCAATTCACCCCACATCCTCCGGAAACAACAATCGATGTTTCTATGGGGCTGATTCCTACTAGTCCTCAGAAACTAACTCCGGTCAGTAACCTCATTAGTTATATACTAGCACTAGAATCCTGGTAAAATCAGTGAGTAACTAAATCCACAGTAGCTGATTCTAGTAACCCCCAAATCACATGATATGCTGTAATATGTCCTACGCACTAACATGGCCGTTTATGGGTACCCTCTGATAACCAAACATGGCAAATCTCCCATTTATAGTCAATGTCCAAAAGCTAGGTTTCACCTCCATATTTCTAGTGGATTTAGTTCTTGCCATGTTGGATGACCAGAGGGTATACTTTAAATTGCCATATGTTTAAATGGCCATATTCAAATTTCTAATGTTAGATTGCCATGATTAATTGCCATATTCAAATTTCTAATGTTAGATTGCCATATGTTTAAATGGCCATATTCAAATTTCTAATGTTAGATTGCCATAGATTGCCTACATTTTCAGACACATCCAGTGGTGTGTCTAACTGCCAGGAAGCGACTCTTCCCATTCCAGACGCATTGACATCACCTATTTGGAGAGTCGCAGAGATGGGGCAGTTGAGCAACAAACCTGGGGATTTTTAGAAGAACTCAGAATCAGATGATACCCTCTGGTGAACATACAAAAAGCTATTGAAAATGGCTATTTTAGTGGATTTTCCCATGAAGAATGGTGATTTTCCATAGTTATGTGGCTGTCTACCAGAGGGTATCAGATGTCTGTATATAACTGAGGCAAGATGAAACTAGGAACGATCGAATCGAAGCAGATTGAATCACAGAAGACAGAATAGAATCAAATTAAATGCATGGAATGCCCTGAATCACTCATGATAGAGCAGACAGTAGAAGAGAATATCAAAAACAAGATCAACGGAAATCATCACAGAAGGAAGGATGGATAGATGGCTGAATGGCTGGATGGATGGGTTGATGAATGCATGCATCGATTCATGGATGGAAAGATACGTAGCACCACAGAAAGATCACCCCGTGTCTTCCCAAATAGGAGAGCTTATCAACTCCGACTTGTTTGTCAAAATGATGTTGGTTTCCACATGTTGGGGCTGCTATGACATCTTGCAGAATCGACATAAATTAACATGATTGGTTTATGGGAAGTTTGGCAGGAACCCCATATTTGATAGGAAACAAACATGCTTCCGGCAGATGCTCATTTGAATCATCCAATTGAATCCAAATGATGCAATGATCGGCTTGTTGAATCCCCATAGTTTTGGCAGTATATCCCCTTAGAACAACCAGCCAACCAATGGCCAACCAAGGTATGTTTCAAGTTGGCTGAATTCACGATGACTTCTCTGGTTGCCAGCTTGGCACCGAATGGGAGAACTGTAGCGACGAGCCAGTCCCAGTTCTTCTTGGTTCCAACTCAGAGGATGCCGGAGGCGGGATGGCTATGGAACCAGTTGGAACAAGTGGAACTTCCCCACCCAAAAATGATTTAATCAACAGAACTATGGATTTATAACCAAACAAACTAGTGGGGAATATGACGGGGAAATCATGGGATATGACCACACTATGATTTGGGTTTGTCTGAAAACTGGGTATACCTCCGAAACAGCTATATGAATGAGAATTATGATTAAGCAGTGGATGTAGGGATACCATATTCTTAGACAAACCTATATGGAACCATGATTCATCATTATTCTCCAAAAAAGGTAGGAGATGGGTCGTCCTACATCACAAGAAAATTTGGATGTTCACAAGTTTTCATAATTTTGACCTGCAACAAACATGGGTTGGAAAAATATGGGGATATTTTTTGCCAGTCCAAATGGGATTCAGGGAATTGGTTCTACCATTGGTTCATCATCACGCAAAAAACACGTGAAACAAAAAACCAGTTTGATTGTTTATGCATATATTATAGCAACCCCTAAACAGATAGAACGGTGTTTCCACCATGGCATAGATTATATGTTCCCCTTAATTTCAAGGTGTACAACATGTCTATATTTTTGGGGAGTTACTATATATATATTATGTATATATATATATATATATTACAAAAGCTAGTTATATGATGTTTTTGCATGGTAACTTCCCATTCTGGAAAGTTTATCCCTCAAAAGACTTTGTTTTTTTCGCGCTCTGATGCCACTGCCCAGGACGCCCAAATGGGGTACCTGTTTGGACCCACGACCTGATGATCTCTTTTAGTATATAGTCATACCAACTTGGGGGTAGCAAACAAAAAACTCATGTGAACTGACGTGAACTCATGTGAATGCCTATGTTTGGTTCTACCACATGAGTTACATTGAAAATAGAATATCCCCAATGTCCAATCACTGGATTGGTTTAAGGGAAAATTTAATCAAGCCCCTATATTTGATGGGAAAATCCATGGTTTCCTGTAAATTTTCCCATTTACCAATCCATTGATCCAATGGTTTATCATATGTTCTCTTTCTCAACCGGCTTCATCCCCGCAAACACGACTTTTCCATGAAACCATCCCTCCAGGCTGGCCACCGAAAAATTGCTTCACAGATTGGTTTAGAAACTCATCCAGCTATGGCTATGGATCTACACAAAAACTGTATATATCTGTATATATATATATCTGTATATATATATATGTCTATGTATATATTTTCAAATGCTATATCCATAAAAACTGATTATATATATAATATTATATGTGGAAAAACGGTAAACCCGAATTATCACATAATATATATATATATATACATATATGCATATATACATATATATTTATATATATATATATATAACTATATATTATACATATATGATCATATATGTATATATATGTTTGGGAAAATAAGTACTGTAGGTATCTCTGTATGTATATATATATATACATCCTTCTGTAGTTAATAATTAAATCATGGGGGATTCCACCAAGCTCCCCAAAGGTGACCCCAACAACGCCAAGAATAGATGGTTCAGATTCGCCCCTGTTAGTACCTGGTTGTTGCTGGTTAGTAAACCCTATGAATAAACTAGTTGAGCTGACTGTGGGGCACCGCCTTGTAGGACTTCCCAAGTTGCTGTTTTTTGCTGTTTTTTTTGGTACTATACTACTTTTGGGTACATTTTTTTCATGATGCGAACCAGTCTTACATCGCGATCGACCCCATTGGTTCCTGCATTCCAACTAGTGGTGGTCAATTTCGCACTTGTTTTTGGGACCTAGCCAATATCCCATTTTGATATCTTTGGATTCGTTAAGTATGTGAGCGTTTTCTGCTTGGTTGTATCTGCGTTTCTGATTTTCTTATCCACATGTTGTCTGTGAAATCCCAGTTGCCTGATCCTCTTGATCTAATGTCACTGACATATTCGGTTGGTTCACATCCAACTGGTGACACTCCCACTTTTGGCATTTTGGGTTCCATTTCCCTTTGCTGGCAGACGAATTTTGTCAAACCTCACACTTCGGAGCAAAGTACAATACCCTCTGGTAAACTAACATAGCCATTGAAAATGGTCATTTATAGTGGATTTTCCCATTGAAAATGGTGATTTTCCATAGCTATGTTAGTTCACCAGAGGGTACTTCCCAAAACTGAAATAACACCTATTTGGGGCAAAATCCAACATTTCAACCTCTCCGGGTGTCCAAACCCTCCATCAAAATCCAGCGGTTTGTCATATTCCCAGCGATTTTAGAGATTTCGTTTCGATTTCAGAACGCCCAGGCACATCCCGGCCAAAGAGCCCAAAATCTTCGACCTGTGAAATCCGACAATCCCATGACCCGACAGAAACCATCCCCTGTGATGAAAGGGGGTCGTAAATTTTTTGGCATCCCCAAATGGTAAGTTTCTTGCGGGGAAAATGCTCATTACATTACTTTTCTATACTTGCATAGTGACTAATTCCTGTCATTTTGGGGCAATCAGAAGCAAGGTCACCTTCCCCATACATGAACAAAAAACAAGCAATCAATACATGGCCCTTTCCGGCCCCATGCTTTGACACCATGTTTTTGCCTGTCAGTTATAGGTTTCCTTGTAATTTGAACGTAAACATCACTTCAACTTAAACTTGGAAATGTGAACCGCTATTCTGCCAACTCACTTTGATGTTTGAACATGATCTAACCCTCCGGTAATCAAACGTAGCAACGGAAAATCCACCATCTATAGACATTCATAGATCAATAGATGATTTTCCCAGCTAGACATATCCATTTAGTTCGGGATTTTCCCAGCCACGTTTGATGACAACGGAGGGTAAGTTTGTTATATATCCCAGTATATCCCGGTCACATTCCCTTTATGGTTGCTTAATTGCCATTACATTTCTATGATATCCCAATCTTACATTGATATTCCCATGATATTCCGATTGATATCCCATTAAATCACCATTTTTGCTGATTATTAAATCACCATCCTTCTTTTCCCATTCAAAATAGGGAGATCAGATGAGATCAGTATCCAGCCCCTTTGGCCTGAGGCAAAGAGTTCATGGGACCTGCTGGTCATCGCTGGTGGCCAGGCGAAGTGATGTGGGTAAAACAAGAATAGACCGACCACACGTTGGGGAATGGTTTATATCACCTATTTATGGTGTCATTGGTGATGGTTTATCATTATTGTTTTACTAACATTAGTGATAAGATAAGGGAGGAAGATTGGATGAGGGATTTTCAGCCTAAGGTTGGCTACCAATGGTTATTGATTTAGATTATTGATAAGGGATTAATAGTGAATCACCCTATTTTATCAAACTTAATCGCCGAACATCATGAAACTGAGAGAAAATAAGTGATTAGTGATTTAGGGACCCAACATCTTGAATGTGTTGAGCCAACTTCATGGTGAAACCTAGTCGAATCTTTGGCGAGTTTGCTGGTTAGTGTACGTCGCCGTTTGTGACAACCAAGATTTACATAGATTTGGCTTTGGGGAACAACATGGATGGATATCTAACCCCAAGTGATGGCTTAATGATATTCAATGTATTGTTTTTTTTCCATACATGGTGTTTGTATATTGTTGCCTGGGATGGTTTTGGGGAAACATGTATTTTGCAAGACAATACCAAACACGGATGCTCTGGCTTTGGCTGTCATCGACATGTTATTTGACTTGGGATTCTGCGGGCTGCATCTGAAATGGCCAAAATTTAGTAGAGTCGAGTGCAATTCCATGATGCAATACCTTTCACATACCCAACATGACCGAACACCATGCCTTGGTTTTTTTTTTAAACATGTTGGACCCATGGATGCTGCCGAGGGACTGTTTTTCTTCGGCTTGGGCCGTACACTCCAGCCCCTTCGCTTCTGGTCAGGTTCCTCGCACAGAACAACCGCTGGGAGGAAAGCAGAATCCTCCTCTGCAAATAAATCTGGACCCCCTAGTTCATACCATCCCCACGGGATGGGGCCCCCAAGATAGCTAAATTGACATATGGCTTAACTATAGTAACTATGGTTCATGGGATTTACCAACTTATAACTGGGGGGAAAACCATCCTGCAATGAATATTGATTAATGACCCCTCTGGTGGACCTATTTACAATGTGTGGTTATCTGTTGGTCCATAATCCCCGGTTGTTCACTACCTTGAACCTTGAACACATCCTTTCAGGATAAACATGTCCACTTTTTTTTTACGCAGGAACTCCGTCTGTGGATTTGGCAAGCACTTTGAAGCCAAACACAGCTGGAATTTCCACCAGGAAAATGATTGGCTCTTCCAACCGTATTCATTTGTTGTTTCCAAGATTCAATTTATCTGCCAAACCTCGATAATTATATTCATTATGTATATGCATGTATATGCATGTATATATATATATTATGATATAGTATGTACATGATTTGGTTGGTGGTTTCAACCGATGCATGTGTATATGTGTGTCCTTTAAGTCAGCTGGGATCATCATTTCGAATTGCCAGAGATGCAAAATAGAGAACAAAACGAAACCATCAATGAGTTGCTTCATTTGTTCTCTATTTTGTGGTAAAATTGTGTTTCATTTGATCTCTTTTGTTTCGTTTGTTCTGTTTTTCATAATCTTAAAAACAAAAGAGACACTGAGACACTGCTGGAAGGTGAACAAACTAACCGGACTTGTTTCGGAAAATGTTCCAATCAAAAGAGAATCCAAGAATTTGGGTTTGGAGGACATGTACAGGAACCCCCCTCATATTTACTGTAGTTGGTAAATCCATGGCTTCATAATATATATATATACACTGTATATATATATATATATTTATGTATACATAGCAACAAATTGAACAGTGGTTGAATCACGTTGCATCACCAATGAATGTTCGATAATGTATTCAACCATGAAAGAAGGTGCCTATTTCATATCCCTACTACATCCCAAGAATGTTCAGTCGCATGCCAATTTCTGTTGGTTAAATCGCCGTGTCTGTTGGTTCTATCACCATTTTTAACGACCACATGAACATGTTTGTTGGTGAAATAACAATTGTTGCTGATTACCATCTGGTCATTTAACATAGCCATGGAAAATGGCTAATTTTGGATGATGTTCCAGTTAAAACCTCTATTTACAAGGGATTTTCCATGGCTATGTTAAATAACCAGAGGGTACATCACCATTTTTGCTGCTTGAGTCATCATTTACACTGGAACTGCGGTCCTTCCCTGCGCACATCCAGCACAGTTCCGTCCTGCAGGTGTGAGGAGGCTAGGGAGGTGCGAGGTGATGCCGAGATGAAGCTCGAAGATGGCACCTGGCAGGGTGAATATCATGGGATATGGGATGGCTCAAATATCAACAATAGATGACAATAGGTATTTAACCCTGAAAAAAAAGGATTTTAACAATTCATAGTCATTTGGGTGTGGATATCATGTTATATGTATATATATATATATATTCATATGCCTTGCAGGGCACTTGGTGTCTGAATATGGCAGGTTTAACCAACAAACATGGGATAAAATGGGAATTAGTGATATGTATATATATATATGCAACAAATCATGAGAATATGACACTTGCGTGAGTATCAACATTGGGTAGACCCCCAATATGGCCATTTTTCATGCGGATCATGATGAGAAACCAGTGGATGATAAACCAGTGGATGGAATGAGATACCCCATCATATATTGGATAGAATTTTCACAGGAAGTTTAATTCACAAACGAGTAACGGGTCTTAGGCAGAACTGTAGAGTTGGACAAAATTGAGGAATTTCAAGGGAAATTCCCAAACCCCAAACCCCTGGTGTTTCCCAGGAACAACTGGGAGTCTGAACAAATAGCTACTGGCTACTGATGAATCCTGTACCGGGCAGCAATGGACCCATTTTTAGTATCTTATCATCCAAAAATGGGTGTCAGTGATTTTGAACCAGGCTCATTTCATCTCGTTTCTCATGGCCACCAAAAATTCAATGTCATTCCGTCGGTGCCAAGTTCAAGCCACCCTTGCAAGCGCAGAAAAGGTGTGAGAAAAGGTCGACATCATGTTGGTCATGTTGGCCTCCTGAAAGCGGAAGCATAGCAGTGGCTGAGCTGTCCGAAATGATCCGAACACCGCCACCTTTCGGTAATCAAACTTGGCATAGAAGCCTCCATTCCTAGATGATTTGGATATGAAAGATGTGGAGTTTCCATTGCCGCGTTTGATTGTCAAAGGATAAAGTCCTAAAAAATATGAAAACAGAGAGCATTTCGCACAGCGGAAACCCTGAAACTCAATTCTCAGCGAAAGGATTCGCTAACATGATTAGAATAGAAGGTTCATGTATTTGCCAATTATTTGTATCCATCTTCAACTTCAGAAGAATCCATCATCAAAAATTGTCCGTTTTCCATCCACAATGAATTCCCCCCTGGTAGGATTTTGATACTCGCCATGACTTTCAACCCCAATGCGGACAGGGATCCCTTCCGGCTCCTGATCACGCGTCAACTTGTCCCTTCCAACACACCCCTCCTCTGCCAGGGTGTAGTCGCGCCACTTGGGCTGAAAATATTGGGAAACAAAACCCATCAATGGTCCAATGGTTTAGAAAAAAAGTATCAATGGATTTGTCTAAAAAATAGCATACATAGCATACCCCTAAATCATCTAATGTGGGTAAAACAATAATAAACCACCCATTTTGGAATGGTGTATACTACTATTTATGGTGATTTGGGGGATGGTTTATTATTGTTTTACCCACATTAAATCAATTGGTTTATCTTCAAGTTCCCATTGAAACAGCTATGAGGTATACTCCATTTTGAGACGCACCCGGAGCTCAAATATGTTGAAATCATCCAGGCGCCCTTGCCCGAAAAAAAAACAAACAAACAATAAAAACGAGACCTGTCAGAAGGCCCAGGTATATAGTATGTGATAAGTACAATAATATCTATATATATATATAATAATATATATATATACACATAGATATTAGATCAATCTAGACCATATTAGTATCAACAACTCTGTAACATCTACAATGTTAGAAACACTAAGATTCACAACTGCTTTGCCAAACCATCTATGCTTCTTCGGCTAGGCCTAGGCATCGTCCCGGGTCCTCTGGAATTGGGATATCCATCATAGTAGTCTTGCTGCTAGTGGGAGAGCACACCTCCTTGAGGATGTTGCAGATGTGCACCCCACTTTGGAAGTTGTTTCATTGGATTGGTTTAAGGGAAAATCTACAGGAAAACATTGTTTTGTTCTCATGAAATATGGGGCTTTCCTGTAAATTTTCCCATTAACCAATCCATTGATTGTTGTTATAACATGTTACAACCAGTATGAAACGTGGTCAGAGGGGTTCAATGGAGAGCACATGAGTAAATCATGGAGTTGGTTTAGCCAAAGATCATCATCAGGGTTGCTGGCCCACACCCCAGGTACAAGGGGGGTAACTGGTGTAAATTAAGATGTAAATTACGAACAAGTTGCTATGATGTACCTGTATAATAGTTGGAGCAACTATGATCATAGGGGTCTGGATCGCTTTAGATGGCACACATATGCACACATAACCAACTGGTCCCCTGGTTGATCGCTTCCCATCACCAACCTCTAGTATAGCCAATGACTATCATGCAGGTTTGAAAAGGACAACCCAGAACCAGAGATAAACATGAATAAAAATTACCAATCAATACCAATCTGTCTTGCAAACATGTCTCATCCGTACAACCTCTGAGCAAATTTAAATTCTGTGGCAAAGTTGGAGACAAATCGGCCAATTCGACCCTTCTTTTGCTTATGCGATGCGAAAGAAGATGAAAGAAGTATCAATAGATTCGATCTTGACAATTGGGATCCACATTGAAGGTTTGAGGGCGCAAATCCAAGCCGATTTGTCCGTAAATCCGACTTGAGATTCGGCCGAAAGGAAGACCTTGAGAAGGTGCAGGAAGTTCGCAGCAGTCAACGTCGAATACCAAGAGATTTTCAAACTCCATCAAACAATGTCTGTCACTGAGATCATTTGGACGATGTTTGCGATGATGGTGATATTTCCCTGTGGTTTGACAAGAGATGAATATCATTATTTCATCAAGGTGGCTTGATTGCTCTGGGATGACTTTCTTCAAGTGGTACTGAGAACTCTGCCGGTGAACTGCTTTGTCTACACCCCTTCTGTAACTCACTCATATATCCACTAGCTTCTACAACATATTTGGGTGTGTCCAAGAATGGGCTATTAAGATCTATCAAGAAAGGGATCCCGACAAATCTCAATTTTACAGTTTTACTGAGGATGAAGATGCTGATAGTCCGTTGGATTTGGGGTTGCGCAATTTTCATTCAAACCATTCACAAAGCATTTTGGGTTTGTACCAAACATATGGGGGTTTCCTAAAATGGGGGTACCCAAAAATGGATGGTTTATAATGCAAAATCCTATTAAAATGGATGATTTGGGGGTACCCCTATTTTAGGACACAATTTGATACTCTGTTTTATCGGGCTTAGGCTCACAAGTTCCAACTGATACCCAGACCCTCAACATTTCCTGTTCGCTCTTCAAATCCCATTGTTGCTTTCGTCCGCTTTGAAACCTTCAATTTGAAGTCGGTTCAGTGCTGATGCGTTTCATCATCTCATTATACTAGTTGGTAGATAAGTTTCCCTACTATTGGTTAGCATTAAGTTGGTAGATAAGTTTCCCTACTATTGGTTATCATTATCTTTGAAAACATAGGTAGTATAAGTTCCAGCAAATGAATCAATAACCAATGTAACGGTTGTAATGATAACCCAAAGTTCAATGGATGATATATCAATTACCAATAAACATATATATATATATATGCTGTTTATTTCGGAACTCATGTTGAATGTTAATATCATTAACTAATGTATTTTAATGTTTCAACATGTTTCAACACTTTCACCATACCGGGTTTGAATTCACCTTCAGCAGCTCCACGGAAGGCGCCTGTCTGGCAAAGCTCCTGCTGGATTCAGCATCAGCAAAGCAGATCGCCATGTCCTGAAACGCTGAGCGGTGCTGGGATGGAAAAACACCAGGACTACATGGGATAAACCACTTAGAGGACTTATGAACCAGGATTAATATCATTATATGTGTATTGTATATATAATATGTATCTATTCAAGTTGGAGATTGTCCTGGAGATTTTCGCCTACACGAATCCATTCTTTTTGTGGGGATTATGGCAAGTGTGACCTTGCCATTGGTGGAGCCCGGGAAGCCACGGATCGGCGGAACCCACATGGGAACCCAACGGACCCGCCAGAGTTCCTTCACAAGCCGTGCTTTCTCCACTGGATCCTGGGCCGAGGGTAGAATGGAATGGTTTTCCTCGGTGCTATCAACAGCAGACTCGAACATGTGCCATGGACATTCTGCGGACAGAATATCACAAATGTAGCCTGGTGACAATTTCACAACAATCGCATCTAGCAGAACTGTGTTGTTAATGGACTCAGAGCCATGAAACAACCAGAAGGACAGTTCAGAATCAGTCAATCATGATCAAACAGCCATGAAGTTCTGTCATATCATCCGTGCACCGTTCTTTTGATCAACTCCTGCTGGCGTCAATTCGGCGTCCGCTGGCTGGGGTGGTAAACCCGAAAGAATCTTCGCCATCCCGTTAGAACGAACCATGACTGGGGCTGGGGGTCATTTTACATCATCCCAAATAGGGGTTTCCTAAAATGGGGGTACCCCAAAATAGATGGTTTAGAATGGACAATCCTATTAAAATGGATGATTTGGGGGTACCACCATTTCAGGAAACCTCCAAATAGGGGTATACCATGAAAAAAAACGGTTTTCCCAACAATAAACCCCGATGGGGTTTACCTCATTGGCCAATGTTCCACTCGCCCCTGACTTCAAGGTCTTCAATCTCGAGCCACACCCAAGTCATGCAGAATCCCGGTCCCATCACCCTCCACGCAGCCTGCAAGTGGATTGCCACGAGGTAATGTGGCAAGGCCGCGTAACTACCTCAGCAGCACTCCTAGTGATCCCACAACGGCAACAGGCTGCGTCAAGACGCTCCGTCAGGACGCGAGTCGTTCATGGAAGCAGCCTGATTTTTTTGTGCATAATATCAACGTATGCAGCACTTGGATGCACTTGGGACTTTGCAGATCACCACCACTGGAAAAAAGTGCGAGAAGTATTTGCTTGATGTGAGAAGCCATAGTCCTGAATTCAATGATACGGCGGTTTAAGCTTCACGACACAACAATAGACAACATGTCCACTTCAATTCACCACCAAGTGGCTGTAGATTAAAATCATTGGCCTGCCCCAACAATTGCATGGTTTCACCCTGAACATGACCTTCATTTTTGCCGATCCAACAAGTTGACGGACCGGACCATCAGGAAGATCAGTGCGGAGGGCAAAATAAAGCCTGCTTAGTTGATAGGCATGTTCAGAGTGGATTACAGGAATTCACACTCATTGAACCAGTTATTATAACCTAATTTCCAACAATAATCTCTGCTCCAATGTCCATATGTTTGGTAAATCACAATGTTTCATGCTCAATTCACGATGAATGTCTCACATTTGGAAGAGGGTAAACCATTCCTCTGCTGCCAAGCTGCTAACATATTCCTCAGCAGCAGCGCACCCGTAAGGCAAAACAGCAATGGTGAAACTTTCTATCGAGGATGTCACTCCCAAGTAATTTCCCACAATGTCCGCCATTATATCAAATATGGATATATGTAATAATTAATACATGGAATGGTTATGATTCATATGGATATGTCTGAGCGTATTGACAATTTCAATGTTCAAAGAGATGCTTTTCCTTTGGTTCATTTGACTCAAAATTCGTAGATTCAAAGGTTACACGTGGTTAAACGTGGTTAAACGTGGTTAAACGTGGTTAAACGTGGTTAAACGTGGTTAAACGTGGTTAAACATAGTTAGTTCATTGGTGACTAACGGGGACTTACCAACCAAGGTGGAGGCCTCCAAACGGGCCGGTTGTGGCCATCCCAAACCATGCCACAGATATGAAACATGTGAATTTTGCTGACAGGAAACAAACTGCAAAAAAAACATGTTTACCTGAAAATTTACTGATTCTTCAAAACAATATTTTCTCAGAAACCTTCAAATTACAGGTCAAAATCAGCCAGAATTATGATTTCGCAGGTCATCTGGGTCCCAGGTTCCAGGGATGGCATGGCTAATGCATATCACAAAATCAATAGTCCTGGTTGTAGATTGAAGAAGAGAGTTGCTCATTTGGGGATCACTTTCCCTTGACCTGACTGACCAGTCCCATACCTAAATGCGTTGCATGAACTTTATGGGGCCCTTTTCCATTGAAGACTTCCTGGTCTTGGAACGAGGAGTTACCAAGATTTCAGGGCTTCAGGGTTTATTGTTTCGGAAAGTCAAAAAAAACTAGCCCTACGCATGGATTTGAGCATATTGAAGGATATGCAGGTGATCGGCAAACGCAGGGTTTGCAGCGAACATATTTAAACATCCTCATTTTCCATCGCAAACTGTTAGAATCTGCTAGATTACCAAAGGGTACAAACCAGCAAGGCATGTTACAGCCAACACCAGTGCAACACGTTGTTGCTGAGCCAAGAAACCACGGACAGCTTAGCTGAACCGCGTGGCAAAGTAAAGCATGCAGACATCAGATGTTGTTTCGTGCTTGCCTGCGCGGAGTTCGGAGGTGGCGGTTCGCACAAGATATCCCAAGTTGTTTACCTTCAGGATCCCTTGAGTGAGTCATTCTGGCAATAGAACATCCTCTGTTTGATGGCGGACCCATTCATGGAGTCTTCCATTGCCATGTCTTTGCAATGCTTAAACGTCATCTCTGCTATGTCGAATAAAATGTTTCAAGTTTTGCCTTGTTCAAACACCTATTCCAAGAACCATAACCTACCCAAACTTTCGTATGGTATGGCTCAAAATCATTCACCCACTGGCCCTGCACATTGGATTCTCAAACGTAAACACAAAATATTGCATGTACCCGTATCTTGTCTGGTTGATGACTTCAACCTTTCTAATATGTACCCTGTGATTATTTAACATAGCCATGGAAAATTGTTGATTTTGGATGATTTTCCCATTAAAACCTCCATTTCTAGGGAGTTGTCCATGGATATGTTAAATAACCAGAGGGTATATATATATATACATACACTTGTGTATATTGTACATATGTATATATATGTATATATATATATATGTACATGTCAATTGGGTTCATCACACGTAGTTAAGAGGTGAACGTAACATTTGTTTTGAAACCATCAGCCAGCTTCACACCAGTTTTATTGCATTTGATTGCTATATATCCATTGTCCTCTCTCATGTTTGCTTGTTCATTTTTTCCGACAGTGGTTGATTGCACATATTTGGAACCACCCACCATTACATGAGTATTGCTTGCAGAATCTGGAAGGTTTGATTGTCCTATCGGATATTGCCATTTTTGGGGTTCCAACTCGAAATTTGGCGGTGATATACATATCACATCAGCAATCATGGTGGTAAATGCAACCTTTAAGTCTACTTGAGAAAGACATACTTCATTTACAAAATACCCATGCTACCAGCAGTCTGCATAAAAAAGACCGAGTCAACCCGAACAGTTTCGGCCAGGTATAATTACCGCTATCCTACCCACCAGTGACGTTGCAGTGATCCCTACAATTCATCCCGAATGGTGGCAAACATCGCAGTTAAGCAACGTTCAAAACTTGAAATGTCATCCGTTTACATTGGTTGGATAGGGATTCCCCAATCGTGATATTACCTATATTATTGGTTAGTATAATCCTCCACAATCATCCAGCCGCCAGGTAGCAGCCACTGCTCAGTTGTTGAAGCAGACCCACCTGCTGTAGAAAATCTGACAGGCGGATCTGTTCCACTTCAGGGACGGTGAAGATAAACCTCAGCTACGGCCTTTTTGGGTCGGCGCGAAACGGGGGCCGAACTTTTTGTTGCTTTAGACCCCTACTATCCGGTAATCAAACATAGCACTTGGAAATCCTCCATTTATAGGTGATTTGACCATTTTATCCTCCATTGATAGGGGATTTCGAATTGCCACGTTTGATTACCGGACATTTTAATTTGCCAACATTAGCCTGCGTTGCTGAAAAAATCCCTGTTGCTTGAGGTCATGAAACATGTCATTTTCCGTTCGTCAAGATCCCCACTCGAGTTGGTCGACATCCGTTGGCTTATGTTGGCTTTCTATCCCTATTTTTGTTGGGTAATCCCAGCCCATGATCATGATCCCTCTAAAATGGACCCCCAGTTGGAATACATTAACAAATCCAGTAGATTCCCAGGTTTATTTCAGGGGTGTTTTGATATGCATCTTGGCAGCGATTAATTGCGATAATTCACAAACCCAAAAAATACACCGAAAACCGCCAATTTCTCAGACAAACCAACACTTGCAGTGAAGTTACCTGTAATTATTATAGTCAAGTTTGAGAACTTACTAACCCTAGCCCTTGACTGCTTAGCTGTGAAATGATCTTGAAAAGGCTGCCGTGGATCGACCATGGGCCGCAACAAAACCTCAAAAATTATCAACCCAAACTTCATTGATCGAAAGCAATGTACTGTGGCATGTTTTTGAATTCACCAAGCGACGGTACACCCGGGGTCACCTCCTGATGGCAAAGTGGCAGCCGCCAAACTCAAAGAAAATGGGTAGATGATGGTAGATAAGTAGACATCTCTATACATATCATACATAGTATGTATAACACAAAATGTGTACCTATATATATATATATTATTTATACACACACACGATATACATATGCACATATGTATATACATACTACATGCATACCTTCATACATATGCATGTCTTCAAACATATGTAATTGTTGAGCAAAAAGAAAATTACTATGAACACTTTCATCCGGACAATTACGTTGGTGTCTCAGCAAGTTTTTTGAAACACGTGTAGGTAAATCAACAGAAATAACAAACAAGTTCTGGTCCGGAATGGAGAAAACTGGGAGGGGGACAAACAATCCGCGATGATTGGGCACAGCTATGTTATAGTTATGGTCTTCGAAAAGCCGTGCTGACATGATCAAGACTCTTGCAGGGGTTCAAAACACAAGACATGCATCCCACACTGACAACTAAGGGATAGAAAGGGCCAACTCATGTGAACAGAGAAGCACATACAGTCATCCAGTGACAGAAACATCTGCGAGATCTACGGTTGGTTACGAGTTGGGACCTGACAATTCCCAGGCTGCGGAATTCAAAGCTGGGCCTGTGGTTTTAGGTGTAGATATCATGACATAGCTTCAACTTGCTGAGGTACTTATATCATCTTGTATTCCTCATTTGTAGTGCTTCAGAGTACTGTATCTTGCATGCTCGTGGCTCATTTTTGCGCCATGGGACTTACAGTATTACAAGATATCACAAGGATTCGTGCCCTCTGCTACCCAAATAAACCAAACATGGCATAACATGGCACTGGAACACTCCTGTTGTCAATGCAAACATAATCTTTCAATAGGTATCACGAAGGAGTTTCCGCCAGGTTAGACTGAAGTGGAGGCAGATCTCACCCTGGCGTGTCGCCTGACAGAAAAAGACCGAATGCAACGGCGACGAATCGCAGATGATAAACCTGGCACGATGTCGGGGTACTGCAGCAAACCCGCTGCCACCATCGCCAGTAACCAATCATGAATTGGTGGTCATTCTACATCATCCCACATAGGAATCCCATATTAGGCTGAAATTGGAAATGGTTTAATATTAGATTTAGGCAGTTATGTCCCCAAATTGGACATTCCAACTTGGTGCTTCTTCACCTCACTTACTGTACTACCGTAGATGGACGAAATATTCAAACCCTTTGAATCCGATACAACCCCCTTGCCCCCAAAGTTCAATGTTAATGTCACCCGAAGTGCGTTAGCCNTAGCCCGAATGGACGAAAGAAATCAAACCCTCAACATCACTTTTGTTAACAGGCGCGCTGAAACATTGAGATTTGGGGGTGCGGGGGTTCAACATAGTGTGTGTTGCAGGGTTTGAATATTTTGTCCATCTACTGTNTTTTGTTAACAGGCGCGCTGAAACATTGAGATTTGGGGGTGCGGGGGTTCAACATAGTGTGTGTTGCAGGGTTTGAATATTTTGTCCATCTACTGTAGTGGTTGCAACCCCAGTTCTAACTGGGCCAAATAGGGTTGGTCCACTTATGAGTGGGGTTATAACCAACTTACTAAGTAGCCTGAGTCGCTAAGAAATGTCCCGATTTCTTTTGAAAACAATGTGTTTCCTCATTGAAACGGCAATTTATTGGCAAATTCCTCGTTTGACCAAGACTTCAAGGACTTGAAAGAAAACTAGACCTCCTGAACCTGGAACCCAGGTGATCCGTGTTTTGAAGGTTTTAGCCCAGAATGTAGCATAAATTGGAGGGTGATCCACCAAGCTACCACTATTAACAAGTGCAGTGCATTATTTTATGGCAAATATTGCATAATTAATAATTTATGGGTATGAATATGTAAACACCTATATATATATATATACAATTATACATACATATGTATGTATATATATATATATACAAATCATGCTAGTAAGATTGGATATGTCCACTATGCCTTCAAGGACCTTCTCAGTACTTTTTTTTGACTTGGACAAGGTAACGGTGGATTTGGGGTTATCTTCATTTCCTCCAGATCACTTATGTCTTTTAGTTTAACAGTGTTCACCATCTTCCACCGTTTGATCTTTGTCTGAAAATTATGGAAACAAACCTAAAATTCATCGGTCTTTTTTTGTTTCAACATGACCACAACTTTGGGTGTTCCCCATTTCTGAAAAACCTATCTTGAACGTGTTCAGGAACAACCAACCACACAACTGAAGTCGCAACATGTCGCAGCATGGGCAAAACATTTCTCGGGATTTTGGGCATTTTCAAATTGAACGTCCAAGAGCTTGGTCACATGAGGATAGCAACGTTTTGCTGTGATATGATCATCGTATCCTAACAAGTTGGCATAAACAGAAATGATCTTTTCATATCCTTTCCATTGGACCTATTTTGGGGTTTCTAATGCGGTATCTAGAGATGTTGGGATACAGAGGATCATTTGGGCGTCACAATGCGGGATTAACCCCTCAGTTTTGTTGACTATGATGATCCACCAGTGGATGGAATGGGGTTTTCCCAACATTGTCAGGCACCAAAGCTATTGCCAATACTATCCCAACTACTGATTGGATATCCATTCATGGCTCACATATCCCGACCTCTCGGAGAGCTCCAGAAGCATATCGCAAGAAGACCTGGCCGAAATGGGGTAAGATTTCAAGTGTGCAATGTGTAGAAATACATTTGAATGTATATATATGTATATATATATATATATATGTGCGCACATGTATATCTATGCCTTTACAAAAATATGTGAGTGTATCATTGTATATCTATGTGTTGTTCATATGTATATGTATGTATGCATGCATGCATGTATCTGTATGTCTCTGCATATACCTGTATGTATCTCTATGGATTTGTATGTATCTGTATGATGTCTGTATGTCTTTGTGTCTCTGTAAAGCTATGTCTCTATCTATAATATGTCACTCTATCCGTCCGTCCATCTGTCTGTCCGTTTGTCTATACGTGTATTTGTCTATCCCTGTCTCTCTCTATCTTTGAGATATTTTGAGATGTATGATGTACGTACATAGACACATATTTGGACGTCGGCACTGGTGCCTCAATGTCCCGGAATATACATGTGTATGTACGATGTGTAAATATATATATATATGTATGTAGTGTATATATATATATACGGATATATAATGTATATATATATATATATAATTATATACACATTTATACATATCTACATACACACATTCATAGCCCAAACGTGTATATAGATCACGAACATATATGTTCGCACCCTAGAACCTACCTCAATACCTCAATCAATTACATTTTGTCACATAGCAAAATTTGATAAACATCACGAAGAAAGGGAAACACTATAGTATACAAAGTTTCTAAAATGGGTTTAGGTCTGATTATATGCAACGGTAAAAAAATTGCAAAGTAGCTCCACATTTCAGGGACAAAACAAATACACCAATCACAGAAAGGCAAGCGCAGTGCGTAGAGTGGCGGTGGGGAATACGTATATCAGTATATCGGTATATCCCAACACAGCAAGTTTAATATGGAAAGTGAAGAATAATCATGGAAGAGGTACAGTAGCCGAGTTTTGGACAAACCCGTATACAGTACCTTGCGGCAATCAAACATTGCTGGAAGAACACAACTTGCGGAATAGGAAAATCATGGAACATATTGGAAAATCAATAAACATAATTTACAAATGGTGGAGCTTCCATGGCCATGTTTGATTGCAATGTTTGGTACTTTGGTACTCCCATAGATCTTTCCCCACACTTGGTTAAACGAACCATTTGGGCCATGAACAAAAACCTACCCCATCCCATTTTGCTTCTTGCATGGTGAGTAGGTATCTCCCTCCGTTACAACAATCCCTAGCCCAGGCGCTAGAAAGCACTATACGAGCGAAAACAACCAACCAACAATGGTCTTCTCAATGGATCATTCGTTGAAGGATTCCCCCCGAGTGCCAAGATCGGTGAAGCCACATTTTGGTCATTTTGGGGTGTCCTCCATGTTTGAACAGACCCATTGATTTTTGGTACAGTAGTATAGTATGTATCTATCTATCTACCTATCTATCCATCTATCTATCTATCTATCCATCGATCTATCGATCTATCCATCTATCTATCTATCTATCTATCTATCTATCTATCTACAGCATACACGTACAGCAGGCAGATTTGAATATGTCCATGGCCAATCTTAGCTACCCTTCACTTGTCTTTATTGACGAGTAAATATGGGGATTTCCTCAAATAGGGGTACCCCAAAATGGATGGTCAAAATAATGGAAAATCCCAATCTAAAATGGATGATTTGGGGGTACCCCTATTTTAGGAAACCTCCATTTATGGAAGGCTATACAAAGCGATCAAAGGTACGAAACTATGAGAACTACAAGGTGGGACCCCCCCGGTACACTAGCTGAAATTATGCAAATAACCGAGTGAAATGTCAGGGACGAGTGTAAGGTTTATGTCCCCCACAGAACATACTTATAATATCTTATAATCATCCATGGGCAAGATAACTACTACTTTAAACCTGCTTTAGCCATTTAACCAGAGATGCAAGTTGGTTTGGGATATTTTGGGATATCTACAATATAGACTATAGTATCTATTGCATTCATGGGGTTTAACACATAATCATCCAAGGTTTGACCACTTTCCAAATCCCGTGGACGCACCTGGTTAAAGATTCCAAAGCTTTCCTCAGGGCTTTTCTTCAAGGACATGCAATGAAAACCAGGGCACCATTTTCACACGGGTAGACGGTCCACTGGAAGATTGAAAAAACAACAACACAAAACATTAGGGAAAATGTAGCAGCCATATTAGTTGGAAAATAAAAACACCAATAATAGACTAAGGAACATCCTTAGAATGCTGAAACATAGTGAGTTGAGAGTTGAAACATTGTTTTCATTAGAATCCTACTCTGTAGAGGTACCTGGTACCCCTCAATCATCGGGTCTAAGAAGCCCCTATTGGGAAAGGTTGTCCAAACAAGAGGAGTTGGAAATTGGGATTGTCCATAGATACCGATACCCCAATTTGTTGTAATCTTAGTTGAGAAACCGTGATGATCATCTGGATTTTCGGGTTCCCAACGTTCAAATCAATCCAGTTGCAAAATTTGTTGACTCTCGGAATTGGGCATTCTTTTCTGGGTGTAAAATGTAATGAGAGGAGTCGAACTGTGGAAGATACTGGAAATCACATTCTTTGCAAGCCATGGCATGGCCATTTTGAATATCTTTGAATACCAGACAAAACATGGCTAACAAAATGGGTATATTGCGGGATCTGGCAACTTTACGTATTACCCTCTACAGTAGTTTAGGATAATTTAAGATAGCTATGGAAAATGGTCGATATATGCATGATTTACCTATACTCTATACTATACCTATTGAGAATGGTGAATGTCCAGTTCGCTATCTTACAAATAACCAGAGCCTATTCATCATATTACCAATCTTGCCGGATTCGATCCCAAGCTGGATCCTTGGCCCCATTTAGTCGACAAGGGTCACACGGGCATCATTCTTCGACGCTCTTTGCTCTAATTGAAGCACCACAATTTCTTCATCCTGCCAGGATCTGCCGGGCACCAAGTGTCACGGCATCACATGGCTATTTTCGCCCCCTGGGACACGGATGGCACCCTATTTTTCAGCTGCTCAATGATTGTTTATTCCACCAAACATGGTAAGAATATGTAGTAGTAGGCCGCATAGTTGCAGTTCATGAAAATGAGGTTTGATGAGGAAAACTGCTGGTTTCAAGCCCCTTTTCCGAAAATATTAGCCAGTCTGGGATCTTCCTCATCATCTTTCTCAAATGTACCCTGAGTCTCCGAAATTAGTAAATTGACTTCTCCAAAAATTTACGTATTTTTTTTGGACTAAATCAATTTACTTAAATACCTAAATCGATTTACTTTGTAACTTTTTCTTGCATCTTTTTTGAGATATAAAAATGAATATTTCTTCTTATTTTTGTTTATTGTGGTCATTGTTTTCTTGATTTTTTCCATGTTTTGATACATGTTGAACGCAATCTAACTAGTTTTCAATTTGTTTTATGCAAACAAATGGCACAATTCATGTTCCAAAACTATGGAACAAATTTTACTTACTTACCTCCTAAATCGATTTACTTACCTACCTGAATTGATTTACTAATGTGTTGATTAAGTATTTTTTTTCGACCGAAGTAATTAGATTTACGTAAATCCGGCACCTAAGTAAATTTACTAATTTCGGAGACTCAGGGTATAGATGTCGGAAAATGAAATGGGTCCCGAATATTCCGGAATTATGTCTGGAATTGTGTTTTTTCCGTTTAGTGTTTTTTTTGGTGAATCTTCTTCTGTCCGTTTTCCTTCCTATTTGCAGCATTTGGGAGCTGGAAGCTGCCATTTCAACGGTGTTTCATCGTTTTGGAGTTCGGACGTCATTTTCCATGAAAATTCCAACATTTTGGTGCTCCAACTGTTCATGCTGCATGGTATTTCGCCACTACGGATCATGTGGGGTCGGTTTAGGGTTGATTGGGCCTGGTTTAGGGTTTGATTAAGGGTTGGTTTTAGAGTTGTTTTAGTTTTTTTAAAGGTTCGTTTTGGCGTTTTTGGCGTTTAGGATTGGTTTTATTTTTTTGTCCTTAGGGTTGGTTAAGGGTTTGTTTAGAGTTGGTTTGAGGTTTGTTTAGGCTTGGTTTAAGATCTGTTTAGGGTTGGTTTAGGATCTATTTGGTTTAGAGTTTATTTAGGCTTGGTTTAAGATCTATTTGGGGTTTGTTTAGGATCTATTTAAAGTTGGTTTAAGCTTTGTTTAGGCTTTGTTAAGACTTGGTTCAAGATCTATTTAGGGTTGGTTTAGGATCTAGTTAGCATTGGTTTAGGATTTATTTGGGTTAAGTTTCAGATTTATTGAGGGTTTGTTTAGGGGTTACTTAGGGTTGCTGGATGTTTTTTTGGGTTGTTTTGGGGTTATAGTATTTCTATGTATTTCTTAATTTATTTAGGCTTGAGCAGCAAAAAAACATATTGCTTTGCTTCGAGTGATCCCCACAATGGCATTTCAAGGAATTTATTTTGACGTTTTATCTGACATTCTATCTGGCATTCTATCTGGCATTCTATCTGGCATTCTATCTGACATATGTTCTGACATTCTTGCTGACATTCTATCTGGCATTCTGTCTGGCATTCTATCTGACATTCTATCTGGCATATTATATACATATAATCATATATATACACCAGGGTGAAAGTAGATGGTGCAAATGTAAAAAAAAATAGCGACGGTAGATGGCGCAGCCTGACGCAAAAATCGCTATTTTTGTAGACGGCACGACCCTGAATATGACCGCTAAAACTAACAAATAGCGATTGCTTTCTTTTTCTTGCCGTTTTTCACCAGAAAAAAACTCACTTCCATTCACTTCCACTAGATCATATGCGCGCATACATATCTACACTGTGCATCACTGTGCACTGTAGATGGCGCAATGAGACATAAAATGCACACAGGCAGCTGTAAATGACACAGCTCAGCAGGAAAAACTCGCCGAAATTGCACAATTCACCCTGGATCATTTGCACGCGCACACGCATACACACTGTGCACTGTAGATGGCGCAATTTACTTGTGGAGATTGAAGATAAACACAGACAGCTGTAAATGACACAATTCACCAGGAAAAACTGACTTCCCCCTAATGTAGATCATATCCGCGCACACACATATCTATACACCGTGCACGGTTCATGGCACAATTCACTCTATACACGCAGCCAGCTGTAAAGGCGACAGTGCCCGAGGAAAAACTGACCGAAATTGGGCAATTCACCCTAGAGTCCTAGAGCATGCGCGCGCGCACACACACAGACACACTGTGCACTGTAGATGGCGCAATTCACTTTGGGAGACCCAAAACACACACAGCCAGCTGTAAAGGAGACAGTTCCCCAGGAAAAACACACCGAAATTGGCAATTCACCCTAGAGTCCAAGAGCATTTGCACGTGCACATGCAGACACACTGTGCACTGCAGATGGCGCAATTCACTTTGGGAGACCCAAAACACACACAGCCAGCTGCAGAGGAGAGAGTTCCCCAGGAAAAAATGACCAAAATTGGGCAATTCACCCTAGAGTCCTAGAGCATTTGCATGCGCGCACACAGACGCACTGTGCTCTGTAGATGGCGCAATTCACTTTGGGAGACCCAAAACACACACAGCCAGCTGTAAACAGGAAAAATTGACCGAAATTGGGCAATNCTGTAGATGGCGCAATTCACTTTGGGAGACCCAAAACACACACAGCCAGCTGTAAACAGGAAAAATTGACCGAAATTGGGCAATTCACCCTAGAGTCCTGGAGCATGCACGCACACACACACACAGAGACACACTGTGCACTGTAGATGGCGCAATTCACTTTGGGAGACCCAAAACAGACACAGCCAGCTGTAAAGGAGACAGTTCCCCAGAAAAAAACAGACCGAAATTGGGCAATTCACCCTAGAGTCCTAGAGCATTTGCACGCGCACACACAGACACACTGTCATTCTCAATCTATGTTTCTGGAGATTGCAAAGCGCATGTCCCCTGTGCCCTCAAGCCAAGACACCTGGCATGTACAAGCATTTGGCTTAAGAATTTGTTGGTTTCCCATGGCTCCTTGGGTCCCTCTTACTGTAAATACTGGATAGAACACATCTATGAAATTCNTTTGGCTTAAGAATTTGTTGGTTTCCCATGGCTCCTTGGGTCCCTCTTACTGTAAATACTGGATAGAACACATCTATGAAATTCAAAAGGGTAGTCTGGTCGATTCAAACACTTTACATATGGAATGCAGTCCTGACCGTCATGACCTATAGATGGCGCAATTCAAAGTTAGGGTTTTCCCCAAAAAAATGGATCCCAAATTCAGTGCGATCTCAATACTAAAACTAAATTAGATTATATAGAGGAAAAACAACTTGTTGTCAACCAGATGTGTTGGGAACCTATAGATGGCGCAAATACCCCTGTGTTCAAAAAACCTATAGATGGCTCAATTCAAGAATCCGCTCCATCTNTTGTTGTCAACCAGATGTGTTGGGAACCTATAGATGGCGCAAATACCCCTGTGTTCAAAAAACCTATAGATGGCTCAATTCAAGAATCCGCTCCATCTACTTTCACGGTGGAGTATATATATGTTCTGGCATTCTATCTGACATATATTCTGACATTCTATCTGGCATTCTATCTGACATATGTTCTGGCATTCTATCTGACATATATTCTGACAGTCTATCTGGCACTCTATCTGACAGATGTTCTGGCATTCTATCTGACATATATTCTGACATATATTCTGACATTCTTCTAGAAGCTGGATTCCCATATTCAGAAAATCTTCGCATACCATGTTTTCATCGTACTGGGGACCTGGGTCTTTGTATGTTTTTCATTGGTGGGCATTTCAGCTCAATTCTCCAACACTGTTCGCTCTTGGGCCATGCCGTTGCTACCGAAAGCTTCTACGGGACCTTGTCCACAACTTGAAATCCCCTACGTGGTTCCGAAACTGTTGTGGACCCTGGATGGTTTGAAAGATGCGTTGGTTCGAGAATTTCCGAACTTGTCCACTGAAGAAGGACAGGGTTGTTATCTTCATTTTCAGGGTTGGCTGAGTTTAAAAAACCAGTTCCTCTCGAGGGCCTTACCCAACGCCTTGCCAGGACGAAAGATGAGGTCTGGTGATCTCTTATGTTGTGAAGTTTTCTCGGGTCGAAGTGCTATTTACTTGGCATATAGATCCCAGGGCCTTCAGTGTGAGCGGTTTGATACCCGGGTGTCAAGTAGCCACAACATCCATGAGAAGGATGGGGTATACATGGTTGCACGCATGATTGCCCGGCTGGATCCAAAAAATGGAGTTTGTGTCCTAGAGCCTACTTGTTCATCCNTCCATTTCCCACAGACTGATATATCTGTGCTGAACAAAAACTAGGTATGAACGGGGTTTAGGCCACACACATGTACACACGCACACGTATATATATAATCTATATATAATATATATAATATATATAATATATATAATATATATAATATATATAATATATATATAAATAGATATATATATATATATATATATATTGATAAATAAATGAATATAAATATAAATAAATATCTAAATGTATAAATATATATATATAAATACATAATATGTGTATACATATATATATATATCTATTTATTTATATTGTTTATTTTTCAAATAAATATAAATATAAATATGTAAATATACACACATATATATATATACACAAAAAAAGGAAGTTTAGAAGTCAACCTTCCGAGAATATGGACAGATGGAAAAGCACAGACAGGAAGAAGCTCAGACAGGAGAANTATATATATATACACAAAAAAAGGAAGTTTAGAAGTCAACCTTCCGAGAATATGGACAGATGGAAAAGCACAGACAGGAAGAAGCTCAGACAGGAGAAAATCAGAAGAGAGAAGATGCAGGTGCGGGAAAAGGTAGGAAAGTTGCGAAACACTGTGTTTGTCCAACCTTCTGTGGCTCCGGAGGGTCGAAAAGAAGGCTCGCTAAAGCGATCTGGAGCAGAGCCATTTGGGCAGAGGAGAGATCAAAAATTGCCATCCCACAGCAACAACAACAACAATAACAACAACAACAACAAGAAGAAGAAGAAGAAGAAGAAGAAGAAGAAGAAGAAGAACAACAACAACAACAACCACAACCACAACCACAACCACAACGACAACAACAACAACAACAACTACTACTACTACTACTACTGCTACTACTACTACTACTACAATTAGAATAACAATAACAACAAATCACAACAACAACAACAACAACAACAACTACTACTACTACTACAACTACAACTACAAGTACAACTACAACTACAACTAGGACAGCTACACGAACAACTGCAACTTCAACTGCATGAGCAAGAACTACAACAACTACAACAACTCTTGCATTAACAGCCACAACCAGAACCACAACTACATCTACAAATTCAACCACAACTCACAACTACATGTACAAATACATCTANACCAGATTTGAGTTTAGAATCTAAACTCAAATCCAAACCATCCACATTTGAGTTTAGAATCTAAACTCAAAACCAGATTTGAGTTTAGAATCTAGACTCAAATCCAAACCATCCACATTTGAGTTTAGAATCTAAACTCAAAACCAGATTTGAGTTTAGAATCTAAACTCAAATTCAAACCATCCACATTTGAGTTTAGAATCTAAACTCAAAACCAGATTTAAGTTTAGAATCTAAACTCAAATCTAAACAATTTCCATTTGAGTTTAGAATTTAAACTCAAAATGAATTAATATTGTTTTATTTTATTTTACAAATTGTAAAATCAAAACTAATTTTGATATTATATATTGTTAATAAATTAAATGTTTAGATTTGGTTTGGTTTGGTTTGAGTTATGTTCTTCTGGATCTCAAATTCAAATTCAAACTCTAATATTTTTTTGAGTTTAGAAAATATATTTACAATGAGTCTAGTCATATAAGTTTTGGATTTTTTTTGGTTTTTAATATAATTACAATATCAAACCAAAAAATACTTATCATATATAATCAATGTAAATTTCAAACTTAGTTAAGTCTATGTTTGTACATATACCAATATAAAAAATAGCAAAACAACCAACAACATACTAATAGTATAAATTCATTTTGAATTAAACAAAAATCATTTCAATAATTACAATAATCACAATAATACACATAATATGGTGGATTGTATTATATTTTAAAAAAAAAAACAAAATCTTGAAAAACAAATATACTTGATTTAATCTTCATGTTTCTTTATTTGCATGTTTGTTGTTCTGTGGTCATGGTTTAAAGCAAACAAAACACATATTTATAATTTTGATAGCTCAAGC
>BGPT01002112.1:0-20429 GCA_003297045.1 Symbiodinium sp. clade C Y103 | reverse complement strand
GCGACACTGTTTTTCAGAGGTCCTTGGGTCAGCGATCCCTCGATTGCATTTTGCAGCTGAAAATCGGATCAACATGAAGGCCATGAAGGCCATGAAGGCTTCACCTTTTTCCAGACACTTTGTTCGCAGTGGTGAAGCTGACCAAGTGTTGATGACACCTGGTTCCAAGTTTGGAATGCAGAATTTCACACAATCATGTGCCGCAAACAAGTCTTGCAATCTTGTTTGTTTGAGTGATCAGACTAGGAACACAGTTCTTGCTCTTGCGACNATATGCAGCAGTTGTTTCATTGCATTCATTTGCTTGTGCAAATTGTTTTGGTAAGCCACTATTGTATAGCACACAGTGCTTTTGGTAGCACCCAGTGCCTTTCATACATGCAAGCCATGGCCATGCTCATGCACTTGTTTGTGGCATACCATGTTTGGCTTCCAAGTGTTTTTGCTCCAAATCTTTTCTCTGGAAGTTGCAGGTTTCCACCATGGTTGACAATTCTATGAGTTGGGTGTGCATGGAAGTCCAAAGCAGACTTCCATATTGACATAGAAGCAAATCCAGGTGATTTGCTGCATGATGTTGCCAGGAACATTACTTCCATCCACCAAATGATGAAAATGACAATATACTCCACATGGTTTTGATATGTTGTTTTTCTATCAACATCAATTTTATATTTCCTTGAAACAGCTNCGAACGAAATTGAAACCTTAGCATATACTTAGCAAGGCTTGCTAAGATCAGGGCTAAGATGGCTAAGAGGGCTAAGTACTTAGCAAGGAAACGTCCTACTCAAGAAACCCTAGATTTCCATTTTTCCATCAACCCTTTTTTTTCAACAAACAATACTCTTCAACACTTGCTCTTTATCCTATCTAAATTTTACTAAATATTCTCTTGTGGGCGTTCATTGCTGTCCCTACCAAACCGCGCCTGACTTTTGCACAATGTCTCAAAGGAAAACGACATTTGAGCTCTAAAATTCTAAAGCCGAACATTATAATTACTTTGCCTCGGGTGATCCGCACCGTAACCCTTTCTAGCTGGCATATCTTCTAACATTCTTTCTGGCATTCTTTCTGGCATTCTATCTGGCATATCTTCTGACATTCTATCTGGCATATCTTCTGACATTCTATTTGGCATATCTTCTGACATTCTTTCTGGCATTCTATCTAGCATATCTTCTGGCATTCTTTCTGGCATTCTATCTGGCATATCTTCTGACATTCTTTCTGGCACTCTATCTGGCATATCTTCTGACATTCTATCTGGCATATCCTCTGACATTGTTTCAAACATTCTATCTGGCATTCTTTCTGGCATATCTTCTGACATTCTTTCTGGCATTCTATCTGGCATATCTTCTGACATTCTTTCTGGCATTCTATCTGGCATATCTTCTGACATTCTTTCTGGCATTCTATCTGGCATATCTTCTGACATTCTTTCTGGCACTCTATCTGGCATATCTTCTGACATTCTATCTGGCATATCTTCTGACATTCTTTCTGGCATTCTATCTGGCATATCTTCTGACATTCTTTCTGACATTCTATCCGGCATTCTATCTGGCATATCTTCTGACATTCTTTCTGGCACTCTATCTGGCATCTCTTCTGACATTCTTTCTGGCATATCTTCTGACATTGTTTCTGGCATTCTATCTGGCATTCTTTCTGGCATATCTTCTGACATTCTTTCTGGCATTCTTTCTGGCATTCTATCTGGCATACCTTCTGACATCCTTTCTGGCATTCTATCTGGCATATCTTCTGACATTCTATCTGGCATATCTTCTGACATTCTTTCCAGCATTCTATCTGGCATATCTTCTGACATTCTTTCCGGCATTCTATCCGGCATTCTATCTAGCATAGCTTCTGGCATTCTTTCTGGCATTCTATCTGGCATATCTTCTGACATTCTTTCTGACATTCTTTCTGGCATATCTTCTGACATGCTTTCTGGCAGTGCCCACTGCGATCTGGAGCTCCCGGTAGAAGTCCGGCAGTGCCCACTGCGATCTGGAGCTCCCGGTAGAAGTCCGGCAGTGCCCACTGCGATTTCGAGCTCGCGGCAGAAGTCCGGCAGTGCCCAATGCAATCCGGAGCTCGCGGTTGAGGTCCGGCAGTGCCCACTACGCTCTGTGCTGCGAGGACGGCGGAGGAGGACGTGGAGGAGGAGGAGGAGGAAGGAGAAGAGCTCTGTTAAAATCTAGAGACCCTCACCTGGCAGGTGGGGAAAAACCCGAGCTCCTGATGATTAGGACGTGTTGACATTTGAAACTGGCGCAGTGGGACAAACAACACACTCCCAAACTCCTTGCCTTGGCTTGACAGTCTTTTTTTTGCTTGCGCTGCAGATGCTTGACGCTTCTGCTGGAGCTTGGCATTGAACTTTTACCAAATCAAGAAACGGTACGATTTGCAGTGGCCCTCATCTTCTTTCAAACCAATATCCGCCAATTATTTGTTTCCGCAAAATACAAATCAAGAAGAATCATGGTCCCTGGACTGCAGCATCTTTCCTTTTCCGCGCTTGTGTCAAATCGATTTTGCAAGTCTTGGATTTCGCACTGGCAGGCGGTCAGCTTCGGCAATGTCTGTCCAAATCCCAACAAATAATATCAAATGGAAAGGTTTTCAAAGGGAGATAAGGTGACGGGGAAAGCCAAGCTGCAAATGTTCCGGCCGGTTTAAAGATGGGCAATGCAATTTTTTAAGGTTATTGCTTGGTAACTGATGAGATATACTTTCCTGCAATAGCTGGGGAATGTAATACAAGCGTTTACTGCACAAGCTAAATTCCCATGAACGGTGCATCTCCTCAAGCTTTTGTCGACAAAGGTTGAAGCTGGAGCTATTCTTTTTCTGTGCCAGTGTCAAGGACATGTTGGCAATCGTTTGCCATTGTTCCCACAAGTTTTCCCTCTCTGGAGCCATATTCTAGAGCCTTGAGTTTGGGTAACTAAGTATGCAAATTTCATAAATCTGCACGCTTCTGCCTGAGAGGGAAGGCGGTGCATGCTCCAAGTCAAGAAACAGCTGCAAGAATCTATCAGTGACTTCAGCTAGGGGAATTCGAAACATGCCGCATAAGAAACCGACCAACCGGCTTGACCAAGTCTGGGCCAACTAAAGTCTGGTTTCCAACATAACATTGGGCCGACTTCGGGAACTAAAAAAGAATGGCATCAAACAAAGTGCTACTGCCCAATTTCCATTTCGGAATTTGTGGTTTGAGGCACAAGCCTTTCCAACATGGTTTTTCCCCACTAGCTGAAGGCCGCTCTCACATGCCACTAACATTCCAAAGCCGGCAACAGGGATTCCTTGCCAAACATCCGCAGAAATATACCACAGAAACCTGCCAAACAACCATCAAATGGAATGATGCAAACTCATAATGCATTTTGAACCACATAAACAAAACCCGGCGGCGTAAAAGTAGATTGAAACAATTCCTATTGTATCTAATGTTTTGCCCATTGTGTAACTTTGAAAGCAAATCAAAAACCCGGCCAGTCCTCTGAAGCTGCAAGACTGTAGGTCGGACTGTCAAGTACTCATTTTTCAAAGCCTCTGCCTGACATGCGCTCCAGGCACCCAAGGTGTAGAACTGGGTTACTCCAAGTATGATCGTGCACAGATTGATGGAGCGAAATGTTCAGATGCCAACCACCATGAAAGAAAGTCTTTGGACGCCTGAGGGTCCAAAATATCGGCCAAGGGCTGCAGCACATCAGTCCTAGGAGGCCGAGCAAACAATCAACCGCTCATAACCAAATGTGGCTCGAGCTAGGGTTCGGGCAGGCGATCATCGGAGAACTCAACTTGCCAGAACTCGGTGTCAAAAGGGCCCAAAGCAGTAGCGTAGTCAGCTTGATGTTCGCCAGCCAACGCCGGCAAGTACAACTTGGCCACATTCTGGATGGAACCAAGCTCCACGGCGACCTGCTTCCGCAAGTTCATCTCGGTGTGTGCGCCAGGCCTGTAAAAGACCAGCTTCTCCTCACAAATGCAAGACTCATCAACCAACAAGTTCACTCTCGTCGCATGGACTGCAAGAACCCCGAGGTGTAAGCTTTGCTCAGGACCAGTGGCTCTCCATCTTCAAAAGAAAAACGTTTCTTGATCTCTGCTTGCAACTGCTTGAACCAACACCCGGTCTTGGCCAAGGTATAGAAGCATTGCCTTTCTTGGTCATGTCGAAGCAGTGATGATACTTTGCCGCAGATGCTGCCAATTCTGCTATGAGAGCTAAGCGGATGAGATGTGGTCCTTGAAAGAATCCGAGCATCTTCTTGCTCCAAGTGGACATGCGAGGGTCATCTGAATTGATCTGCAGCTGAACCAATGTTCGCACCAGCGGTTTCACGTGGAGGCAAATGATGCAAGCCACCTCCAGCACGGTGTCAAAACGTTGAGGAGCAAACCGAAACTTCACCATGTGTTTGAAATGGGCATCTAGAGTTTCCATGTCTCTCATGACATTCTCGGACAAAGCTTCTGCACTTTCAAAGAGTTCTTGATCCCACGGGCCAAAGATCCAAAGGAGCCTTTGGAACTGTAGGCTGAAATCAGTTCTTGCACCAATTCATTGCAATGCGGGTCTGAAGCTATGGCGTTTTCCAGAGAGCGCTGCCCGGAATGGAGTTGGCATCGGAGGACAGCGCGCAATCCGGTTGCATGCCCAAGCTCCTGAAGGATCTGAAGGCAAGAACCATCCAAAGACTAAATTGAACACTTTCCGATGAACAACCAGGTAAAGTTTGGGCAAACAAATTGGCAAATGAAAAAATGGACCTTGCAGAAGCGAGCCCCCAGAGGCTCTGCTCTTTCGCCATCTGATGTGAAGACCTGCCCACAGCCCCCCATGAATCCAAAGAGGCCTAACTGTGCACAAGTGGCTACAACACACATGGTGACAAAATACCGGCCTTGAATTTCTCTTTGAAATTTTCTGGTTGCCGGCTGCAAACTTCTCAATGGATGCCCACATTGCCCTAGCTTTTGACAGAGATGCCTTGGGCTCTCTAACAAAAGCCAAAACTAACATGAAGGACGAACTGTGCACAACTGACTTGCAGCCGTGGGGCTTTGCTACCCCCAATGCCTGATACATCCAGGACATGGTGGCGCATTGAAAAGTCAGTGAACACAGCTTTGGCTCGCACCAGCTCCATACTGCCCCGGACATCCTGGGTAGGGACATAACTTGACTGGCAGCGGTGCCCGCAAACACGGCACCAACCTAAAATTTTGGCTGGCTATGGAAGCAAACCAACCACCAGTTCTTGATATGTTGCCATGAATCAATTTTCAGCCGAACCGAGCCTGTGCCAAACCAATGCAGAGCACTTCCTTGGTGAAGGCATCCCGGTCCAAGCCCCACAACACATGGCTGTACGCCTCCATAATCTTAAAATGGGTATGTTCATCGCTTCTAGATGTGGGAACATTGCGAGGATCACTCCTGCAGGGGAAAATGTCCCAGACTGAGAAGAGCTGCAGTGAACCCTTGACGCAACCAGCACCCATAAAGACTACGGCAGCCTTTGTGGGTTTCAAATTCCAAACATGTGGGCTTTTGCCAACGCAGTGCATCTACCATCCCCCAGCTCCTGTTTGCAGCAAGACATCTTCGGTGATATTCGGCGCCTTGTGCTGCCAAAGGCGACATCAGGCCAGCACAAATCAGGAACAGCGCACCGTGCTCTTGTTTTCTTGAGCCATGGGTCATGGGACCTGTTGTCGGGATTTTTGCAGCACCCTCCGCAAGACCCCTTCAACAGTCCTAAGAAACTTCGCACTCCGACAAGCTCTGCCTGGATCACGCGAGTACTGAAAACTTTTGGCTGGAGTCAAGAGATTCGGGCCGCCCTGATAAATCCATTTTAGTGCGATCCCTCCAGGCAACGAAAAAAATATGAAAAAAACATCGTTGCGACCTTCTTTACTTCAACCCAAGCCTTTGACAAACCAAGGCGCCAAGATAAGCCGCTGCTTCGTTTGTGCCCCAGCCAGCAGCACCCCATGGCTGCAAAGCATCGTTCGCTCGTATATTCTCAATGTTTGCATCTTGTGATGTTTCCTGCCGAACAGACCACGTCCTGTTGGCACTCTTTGCTTGGCTTCTCTTGCAGAAAGGAGGCGTGCAAACGCCAATATGAAAAAAGCTCAATATGAGTAATGCAAATGAAAGTAAGGACAAACTCAACCTCTTTTACTTGCTCCTCTACCTTCCTGCTGCCAAGAAAACGGCCGGGCATATACCAAATGCCAGGTAAAATATGATGGTGGTTGGTACCCAGGAAAAAAGTTTAAAGTGTAGCCACTCGCTGAGTCAGTTAGGGTTTCATTTAGGGTTTCCTTAGGGTTTTATTTCAAATTTTATTTATGGTTTCATGTAGGGTTTCATGTAGGACTTCATTTAGGGTTTCATTGAGGGTTTCATTTAGTGTTTTTTGGGTTTCCTTAGGGTTTTATTTAAGGTTTTATTCATGGTTTCATGTAGGGTTTCATGTAGGACTTCATTTAGGGTTTCTTTAGGGTTTTCTTTAGGGTTTCATGTAGGGTTTCATGCAGGGTGTCATTTAGGGTTTTATGTAAGATTTCATGTAGAGTTGTACGTAGAGTTTCATGTAGGGTTTCATGTAGGGTTTCATGATGTTTCATGTAGGTTTTCATGCAGGGTTTCATTTTGGGTTTTTATGTAGGGTTTCATGTAGAGTTTCATGTAAGTTTCATGTAGGGTTTCATGTAGGGTGTCATGTAGGTTTTCATGTAGGGTTTCATGTAGGGTTTCATTTAGGGTTCCTTTAGGGTTTCATTTAGGGTTATTCTAGGGTTCATTTAGGATACAAACAGGAGAGAATAAAGCAAAAGAAAAAGCAATGCACCAAGTTGGCACCAAGAGACAGCAAAGAAGACGCAGAGCAGCAAAAACGCATGACTGCAGAAAAAGAAGAAGTAGAAGTAGAAAGGTAAGCAGAGAAGCAGGAAAAGCAAAAAGCGGAAAAACAGGGAAGCNGAGCAGCAAAAACGCATGACTGCAGAAAAAGAAGAAGTAGAAGTAGAAAGGTAAGCAGAGAAGCAGGAAAAGCAAAAAGCGGAAAAACAGGGAAGCAGAGAAGCAGAAAAGCAGAGAAGCAGAAAAGCAAAGAAGCAGGAAAAGCAAAAAAACGGAAAAACAGGGAAGCAGAAAAGCAAAGAAGCAAGAAAAGCAGAGAAGCAGAAAAGCAGAGAAGCAGAAAAGCAAAGAAGCAAAGAAGCTGGAAAAGCAAAAAACGGAAAAGCAGGAAAAGCAAAAAAGCGGAGAAGCAGAAAAGCAGGAAAAGCAAGGGAAAGCGGAGAAGCAGAAAAGCAGAGAAGCAGGAAAGCAGGAATCCAACGGAATCCAAAAAAAAGCCCGAAACTGATCCAAAAAAAAATCCTAAAATCATTAGCCCTCCCTAATCAAATAGCAAACTCCATCAAACTCCCCCTTTTGCACTAGATGTTTGATCCACCCATTCTTGGGGATGTCAAATAGAGCCGAGCATCCAAGACTCTCGGAGCCGCGCACACCTCAGCAGTCCTACGGGAATGCAGAAGATCCAGACCACCAATCGTACCAAAAGCACCCAGCACAAGGACAGCAACAGCAGCGGCAGGGACAAGGTGAAAGCCGAGCAAGTCCTTGGTTTTGTTCTTCCAAGGTGGGAAAAAGATGGAAAAAGAGCAATGGAACTATGCAGTATTAATTTGGCCAAAAGACACCCGTCCTTATTGTGCACCAAAGACATCCGAAAAAGGTGGTAAAAGATTCAAGAGCAACTGGGCAGTATCCACATATTGACAAATGGTTTGTCTATGCATAGAGTCTATGGCCAAAACATCCACAAGACCTTGTCTTCCAACCCTAAATGGTATCCAAGGGTCATGACATAGAAGCCACAGCTCCGCTGCACGATGTCGAGTGGCCGCGGCAAAGTGCAGGAATAGATGTATATGACGCAGAGAGGCAAAATGTACAAGACCACCTTGTGGGTGCGTTCAACTCCCCTAAAAGCAGTCGCATAGTCAACCCGATTAATGTTTAATGGAGAAAGAACACATATTTCAAACCACCAATCACAATCATCATAGGTCATCTACCAGTCTACCCCCATGTTAGAGTGTGTTAGATTCAGATACTTGAATCACCATCAAACACTATAATTTGGGGATTTTCACCATCCCCCAAACCATAATTTCAAGGCACAATGGCCACGGTGACGGGAATTGCCGGCAGGGCCAACAACAGCGACAGGACCATGGCGTAGATGTCAGCAGCGCTGAAGCTCTGTGGCACCGCCACCTGAGAGGTGTGACCCCATTTTGAAACCTTCCCGGATGGAATATCATGGGAAATCATAGGGTTATCATGGGAATATATAATGGCTAATAATGGCTAATAATGGTTAGTAATGATTAATAGTGGTTAATAATGGGATTTGCCATCCGGTAATCAAACGTGGCAATGGACAATTCACCAGTTATATGGGATTTCCCATTGCCATGCTTGATTACCAGAATTATCGCAGCAATAAATGTGGTGATTCTTGAAATCGCCGGAATAGATCACTTATGATCATTTCTTTTGTGAAATAGGCCTGTGTTGGCTATAAAAGCTATACATATATATATATATACATATATATATATATTAGTCGCAAAACAACCATGTTTCCCTTGTTAAAAATTGAGCCAACAGGAATCGACGGGAATAAAGGGCTGACCTCTGTAAACTGCGTGGCTTCTTCCGAATCGCTGACAGAAACGGCGCGAAAGAGATGGCCATCTCTAGGTAGGTAGCAACTGAAGAGCAACAAGCAGAAGAGATTGCCTCGGATTTATGCTTGAAGGGTCCACTTGAAAATAACAGGATATGCGCAGAGATTCCTTGCATATAGCAGCCTCCAAAAAAATAAGAGTAAAATCCTACTACCTGTAGAACAGATATAAATGATTCATGTTTCTATCTTTTTGGGTTACTACAATCATATTTTACCAATGGGAATTGCTTACTCACTGGTAACCTGACAGCTTGCCATGGGAACTAGAAATGGAAATACGAATCTGCAAGTGGGTAATTGTCTATGGCTATGTTAAATCACCAGAGGGTCAAGGCCCACCTTTTTTTATCCCTTTTTCACCAGAATCTTCCCCAAATGGTGGGTTGACTACGACAAAAATGACCTCACCTTCGGCAAATCCAAGCTTCAGGGAAACACATAAGCCAGGCTGAGGGGTGCCAAATCCAGATGCACCAGGAAGTAGTTCAGTGGAATCAGGGGCAAAGCTAAAAGAGACAACACAAATACCGCGAAAACGTCACCTGACGGGTGCTCCATGGCTCCAAAGACAAATGGACGACTGCTGGTGCTAAAATGTGCTAAACATCACCAAAAAAGGGAACCCCAAAAGGGTTACGAATCCATCACTAGGCTGCCATGGCTTGGGGTGTCAGCATCCAACTTCCCATCGGGAGGATCCGCACCAACCATGGCGCGGGGGCCCTGGATGGCACCCACCCACGTCGGATCAAACTGGTCTGGCTGGGCATTGCTTGAGCAAAGAAGAGCTGTGGTTCGAGTTAAAAAGTGAGGAGTTGAACAATAAAGAAAGGCCCTCTCAAATTGAGAGATTTAGACCTTCATGGAGCTCCAAAATGACAATGTCCAATATGGATTGTATGTAGGCTGGGAACAACAAGCCTGCCTCCACCCAGCATTCAAGAGCTCTCGACATGATCCTTTAACTTTTCCTTCGCCACTGGGACCAGGACACCAAAAGCTGGGGTTGGATTCCACGTTCCCAGCAATGGATCTTACAAGCATTGCTCCTCACCCGTGCGGGGGGGAGGCCTAGACATATAAACCGTTAAGATCAACTTCCGGCCATCCTTGGGGGGAAAAAAAGGCGTGGTGAAGTCTGTCCTTTTAAGCCCACTACCCTACCTTCAAATCAGAAAGAAATGGCATCAGTCACAGCAACCTGCAATCACGCCCTTTTTGGCTATGTCGTTGGAATGACGCGGTGCAAAAAGGCACTCAACAGGTAGTAGATGGGCACATAGGCCAACCTTAGCTGAGTTCACATAATGCAGCCCACCTATGCCACCTGCTTGGTGGTCTCGACACAATATCAATGCAAAGTGATATCTAACTCCCCAAAAACGGGAAATGTCAAGCACCCGCCCAGATCTGCACTCCCGAACCAAGCACTGTACCATCGAAACTTCCACATATATCTTTCCCACATGGACGGATGGCGGCTGCCAAAGGCCTCAAACAGTGGATCAGTCTCGCTGCGGGAGACTGGGATATTCAACCTATAGACATGGTGAGATTGACCAACTAAAATGGTCATAATATGATATAACCAACACCAACAAGCATGGGGACAGAAACCAACAAATCTGGGGATTTGGGACCCTGAAGGTAGCTATAGTGATGGTTCCTATTTCTTGGAAGCGATCTTGGGATCGCACCAATGCAACCCACCAGCGAACAAGTGGTTGAAACATGTTGAAACATGGATTGACAACAAGCATATGTCTTCATAGTACTTGGTTGTAACATGGACGTTGTTTTTCATAGTACTTGGTAACACTCAGTAACGAAAGCCGCTATCACCCTGCCAACACCCCATGATGATCCCGAAAAACTCCAAATCACCAGAAGAATCCAGAAGATACAGTATGTGGAGTTTGTTTAGCTCAAACCATCATTTCAGGATATGCCGACAAATTTTGGAACGGCCCAAATTACCATCCGGATCCATCAAACATGGCTGGCTGGGGACCTCCTCGAGGTGTTCCGCTCCAATGCACTGAGCCCAAATTCGACCTGCAAAGGGCCAACCGTAAGGGGCTGGTATACGGTATATGTATGTATATGTCATTTCTATGCTATTTCTGTGGCATTTCTGAGGCAAGGTTTGTTATATTATACCATGAGCATCCATGAGCTCTTCATGTTGGGTTCTGTATGGACCTCCTGTGGCGGTCTTGGTGTGTTGCTAAGCACTGCAGGTTTCGGCAACGTCGCCACCTCTCGGCCCTTCAAAGAAGTGGCCATAGACGAAGAACAAGACCGAGGTCACAAGGATGGAGGCAGAATAATTCACCTGCCGAGCCATGGAGTGCCAACCCTCATGGATCTCATGGATTGGAAATGTGGCAGGTGAAAGGTTTGGGACCCTAGAAATCTGAGATACATACCATGTTTCGAAGATGAATTTGCTGTTAGGCATGGCGATTGTTTGGGACGTTGACGTTGCCGCGCAATTCTATTGTTTCCTGAGGCTTTACAACAACAGCCACTCAAACTTAACGGTACCCTGTGGGGGCCCATTTGAAACTGTCTGAGTCCTACAACACATGTCCCAGGGCGATGCTAACAGGAAAGTGGTTGAATTCAACCAACTGGTGTCGGATGTTGCAGAAGTCGCCCAACAACATCCAACCCCCCTTGGCAGCCTGAGGGAACGTCCTGCATTCGTTCAGAACATGAAGGAGGGGGTTTGCCAAGGCGCATGCTGGATCATCCATAAAGCCAAGAAGTGAAACGCTGAAAATGCCTGCAGACAATCCCTGGGGAGATTGAGCTACAAATACAAAAGTGGGCGAAAATGCCGTTCCCAGTGCCTACTCTTTCTTGTATTTTTTGGTATCAAAAATGAGGGCCCAAGTTCAATCATCCCATGTTGGCCATTACAAGATGTGGCCACGCCAGCGGGCTCTCCTGAACTGCATGGACAGATAGAACTGCAAGAAACGTTGCGGCAGAATCGCCATGCTCCTCAGACTCGAAGGTGCTACAGGAGGGTTAATGGTGGGGGTTCACTCTTCATTCAATGTGGGGTGACCCCACGTGGCCTTGTTGAGAGAGAGAGAGAGAATGACGATCAACTAGTGGATGGAATGGGGTATAGCCTATTGTCAGACGAGCCCGTGTGCATTTGCCAGAATGTCAAGGCTCTCTAGACTGTAGACCCTAGCCCAACATGTACAGCACAAACAACCACATGCAAATGATCAAAGAGGCACAACCTCCAAAAACCACCATAAACCTTAAGGTGTTCCCCTGCGCAGGACTTCCCAAATCTCCCCTTTTACAATTGTATATTATATGTAGCTATTCAGCCCTGCCCCTTTTACCAAAACAAATATGTTCACATCAGCCTTTTTTCCCCTAGCGAATCCTATCCTCCCGCACCACTGCAGCAAGGCTCATCATGACTCCACACTGCATCAGCCGCCCGTGCAGGGCCAGAGACTCCGACCTGGGGGACACAGAAACCAAGATCGCTACTAAACCAACCAAAAAAATCCAAAAATGTGAATTCAGCTTGGCATAAACCAAGCTGAACTGGTGATCTAATATGAGTTTACCATCAGAAACAACGATCCTGACAACAAAACTTATGGTTTCACCGATGGAAAACCGATCGGAGAAACAGAAACGGGCTCCCGCACGTTGCTCGGAGTCTAGCCACGCGCCAGCCACGATACCTCCCGGTTGCGTCACGTTGGTTGATGTTAGTCCATCTATGCGGATTAAATCGTTTGCAATCATTTGGCACAATTACCGTTTTCTTTTGGTGGTTCAATAATCCTCATTTTGGGCCGGTTCTATGTCCGTTTTTCAAAGGACCATCACCTGCCCCACAACACCACTCATGTCGTGCATCCTCCCACAACATCGGCGCACAAGAAAAAGGCGGTGCAGCCAGCAGTGTCCAGCAGAACTGCTGCCACCTGGTACCGCCATCAACATCTGGCAGGTGGCGAACATCCATCCTGCAAGGGCTTCTTAATCACCAACAACCACTAGTTACAAATAAATAAGTATTAATAAGTATTAATCACCAACAACCATGAATTTAATCATTAATAAGTCCCAAGAGGGCTTCTTAACTTTTCTTACCTCCTGGAATGCCGCTGATACTGTATTTCTTGAACAACGGTCTGCTTGGGGATCATCCCAACAAAGCCAAGGAACTGCTGGAGCCCAGTACTCGATTCTCCTCGGCTCACTGGATTCCCCTGGATCACGCTGCTACCGTCATTGGACTTTTCACCTGTGAACATCAAACCTTTCTGCCCCAAGGAATGGTTATAGTTGTTGCTTACCATTGCCAACAGGCCACTGACCCCATAATGCCACCCCAAACATACCGAGCGTCTGCAAGGCGGACAAGTAGAGGCTGCTTGGGAAAACGATCAGGAAGAAAAGCAGGAGCATAACCTCTCAGCTGAGGCGTAGCTTGCTCAACTAAAAACGTCTGATTGAAACTTGAAACCACCCAGAAATATCTCCAACTTCTAAACCATGGGTGCTGAAAACATTCAAAACCACCTAAATACCTATTCTTGGCTGCAGTTTCGGCAGCTGTTTGGCATTTCACTACCTTTTTTTTTCTAGCTTCAAACATCAGCGAACCCCCCCCTCCATCCAGTGCTTCATCATGAATGCTCCAGAATATTTCCATAGTTTTCCCATGTTTTCCCATTCAAAACGGCGCTTTTTTCATACCGCCAAGGCGCCATCCCCATGCGCCGATGCAGCGCCGGGGATTGGCGCTTTCGGGTCTCGATCCGGATCTGGACCTTGAAGCCATAGCTCCACCATCGAACCGATGGAAAATTCCAACGGGGAAGGCGTGGTACTTGTTGTGGTTGAATGGGATTTAGTTTACCCTCCGGTAAACTAACATAGCTATTGAAAATTGCCATAGAAATAGTTGATTTTCCCATGAAACACGGTGATTTTCGATATATAGTTATGTTAGTTATTGTTAGTTTACCAGAGGGTAATATGATCTAATCATGTGCAATCAACAATTATGGGATTATTGGTTCATTTAGTCAACTGATTGACTGACTGTACCGATAAAGTGAGTTGCTCTGAATTCCTATGGGATTTGATGATATTTCATCAACAATCATGGGAATATCATGTGAATATCATGAGAAAGAAGTATGGTGGAGAATCATATGCACTGTGGTGATTTAACAAAGCTATTGAACATGGCCCATTCATGGAGTATTACCTATCAAAAATGTTGACTGTCCATGGCTACGTTAGATGTGCAGAGTGCAATGGGATTTCATCAACAATCGAATGGGAATATCATGGAAATATAATGGGAAGGTTTGACCATCAAAAATAGATGGTTTACCATCTATCATGGGAGTTATCCCATCTATAAATTGAGGACTAAACAGCAGTTGTTACTTGCGATGATTTACCATCCTCTAACTTTGCTTTCTCAGGATCAAACCATTAGTTTGGGGGTGATGGATGAATTATGTGATGGGGACGGGTAGTGTTTTACAGTAGATTCTAAGCAATTTTGGAAAATATGAACCTTTATGAATCCATCTGACGCTTTGCAGAAGGGAACCCTCCTGATCAATGTACCACAAATGGGGTAAACCTTAACCCTAAACCGACCGTTTAGGGATCGTAATGGAGTGACAATCACTGTTCCAACTACCCTCTGGAAATTTAACGTAGCTGGTGAAAATTGTAAAGTTTAATAGGCAAATCATCTATAAATGGCAATTTTCCATAGCAAAGGGTAATGGTTGATTAGTGTGTTTGCCACATGAATGTGAACCTGACATTGACAAACCAACAAACCCTCGTTAAAAGCATTCAGGGAACAGGTGTAGGCCCTATTTTCTAACTAGAGCATCCATCTTTTATTTTACAGAATGTTGGGGAGAACCCAAATTAAGGCCCCACAGCCAGTGATTTCCCCACCGCGTTAGTAGAACGACCGATGAAACATATGCTTTCAAGTCCGAGTGGCAGCGGCCAAGATCCACATTGCAATGCTCGCGAAAACGTGCACCTGGTAGTGTGTCAGGGGGCTGATTCTTCAGAAACATGACTGACTGCCATCTCCAATCAATAAATCTGAATGTAATGTTAAAGTAAAGCAATCGGATCCACCACCCCCAATTTGACCATTTTGATGGGCGGGATTTCAACCATCAATCCATATGTGTGGTTTATGACATTGCTTTCCTGACATAACTGTAAATCATTGCTCTCAAATAAACACCGCCTTCCTGAACCGAGAATGACGACTGTCAACGAGAAAGAAGTACGGTGGAGAATCATATATACCCTTGGTAAATTAAAGTAGCTGCTGAACGTGGCCTATGTATAGATGATTTACCTGATAAAAATTGTCATCAGTCATCAGTGTCATCGATTGTCATGTTCCATACTTCAATTTCTGTTAAATTACCAGAGGATACAGAGGGTACTGTAATTCTCCCTTCCTTCCTCCGCCAGCCAGCTGCCCCCAACAGTAGCACCTCCACCACTTGCTCATAGCTAATGCCCACATCAAAGGCGTTGCCCTCAGAGGCTGAGTCCATCGTTTTGAATCTTAAACACGCCCAATTGGATGGTCCCAACATGTCCCAAAGATATTCGTCTTTATCCCCCACCACCATGGTTTCTGGGTGGTGCTTAATATCAATGGGGGAAGGGATTACACCAAAATGGAGGTGGAAGATGATGATTAAGTGGTGGTTTTGGGGCACAGCAATCGCTATTTTTTGACGTTAAACGTTTAACTTTAACTCATTTGTTGGTGCAGCATCAAATCCACAAGGTCCAAAATCTGCCTTGAATAGACCTGCGATTATCAGGTGAAACTTCCAACGATGTACTGCCAGCAGTTCGGGATGGGAAGGACGCAGCTATCTCTCAATGGCTGCTGGGTATCAACCAATCTTTGCTGGTTGTGCACTCTATCTTTGACGAGTTTTTTGTGAGTTTGTTTTGGTGAGCCTTCCCCATTGTGATATTGTTCAATCTTTCAAACGTTGTGCCCCACCCGGCTGTCCCAATTGAAGGCTCCGAAATCTTGCAGACGGGTGGCTGTCAATGCGACCTGGGCTGCAAAGTCATGCCACTCTCTGATATTCTGGCCGATAATCCCACAAAGTGAACAAAGTTCCCAACTAATGTTAGTAAAGCAATAGGATCCACTATCACCAATTTTCCCGTTTCTGTGGGTAGGATTTCAACCATCAATTCATATGGGTGGTTTAGGCCATTGCTTTACCAACATCATGGGAAGTTCATCATGCCCAAATATACACAGAAATTTGAATGTTGGCAGAGCCTCAGGCAACAAGTTTGACCCCCTATCCGCCCCGACGTTGATGACATTTACGGTGGAAGGGCTTCAATGGCTGGATGTTTCAAAATCCCAATTTTGGCTGTTTCGTATCCCCGTGATTTAGGATTTGTATGGCTCAACTCATATGTTTTCCAACTTTGACACCCGCTATGCAATTTTTTGACGAGGGGCAAAGAAGCTCTTATGCATGCAGAGGTAGCTCACGACCTGGTTTCTTGGCTTCAGAATGCTTCAAGTTCCTAGGATCACCCCAAAAAGTCCTCACCAAAAAAAAGTCCTCACAAAAATGAGTAAAAACCATGCCCCTTGTGCCTCTCTGAAAGACTGGGATCTAATCAAGGCTTCTTGCTCCAAAAAGAGAGATCATCAAATGGAAACTGGAATGGTCAAGTAGAATTTTCATTTCATGATTGTGGCTTCCTGACTCAAAGAAACACCCCGAGTGCTGTCAACTGAATCAAACACTGCACGTTACTGCCCTACCATCGCCTCCGCTACAACGAAAACAGTGGCAGGTGCCCAGAAGAGGGTCAGTAGAAGCTCCAGCTCTTTTCGATTCCTCTGGAAGTCCAGATGATTGGTACAGAAGTGCAGCATTTGACCGGCTGCGACAAAACTGGATTTGATTCAAGCATCAAAAATATGGATTGGACATGGTTTATCATTTATCATGATTTAACCAGTGGACGATGGATATTGACGCATCAAATCGGTGTTATGAACCACCAAAGTGGAGGATGTCCCAACAATAATGATGTAGATGTGTAAATAGTTGGAATTTAATTGGACATCTAGTCTTTCTTATTGGCTTGGTGTGTCCAGAAATGGGGTGTAGCGCAATGATTCTCTGCCCATTCCAGCTGAAAAAATGATGATTCAATCGTTGGATTTGGCGGTAGACTGTTTCTAGACAAACTATGACAAACCCACATCCATATGACTGGCCTGCACGCACATAATATGTGGCCCATATTGACACGAACATGACGACCGCTCTTAGAACCCTCCTGAACCGCCAAAATCAATAAATTTTCCCATGCCAATCTGCATGATTTCAGTTGTGAAGTATCCCGCCTCACAACCAAGCCAATCTTGGTGGCTAGGAAGTAGCAATTGGAGGGAGGGATCGTACACCTCTATATCGATATGCAATGATGATCAATGATGTGCAAAATCAAATGTTGATCAATTTGGTCAAATTAATAGCTTTGGGCCATGCAATTACCAACCCAAATTTCAACAGAAAGTCCAACTTCATGAAGCATCATCCAAACTCAATGCGCCTCCAAGTATCTTGCGACAACAACCAAGTTTCATGAACCATCAACCCAATTCCTGGCGATTGCCGTAAGGTACTTGGAGGCTCCCATTCCCACTGCCGCAGTGATGGAGCTCCTATTGGGTCTGGACCTGAGACATTTCCGGTTTGCGGTGGCTGGGTCCCTGTCAGATGTGGGGATCGGATCTCACCAGCTATGGCTCAAAACCACCAAAAAGATCCGAAAAGTCGCCTTGTCTTCACATCTTTCAATTGGCCAAAATGGAAATTCACATTGGAAAAATCGAAGTCTTGATGAAATCTTGATTCGAAGTGTGATCATGAAAACCTGAAACCCGCCTGAAACGGTTGGCTTTGAAAAGTTTGCTTTCTGCAAAAACAACGGGTGCACCTGCTAGCCACCAGGGCCAAGGCACCCATAGCTCGGACTCACATGGAAGGTGCCTGACAGCTGGAACGACATTGGAATCCAAGTCATCAACCGACACCTTTCAATCCATCCTCAAGAAATCACCCTTTGGATGAATGGCGATTGAATGGGTGGTATTTCATGGTATATCAACTACTATTCTACTAGCATGGGGGTTTCCTGAAATAGGGAAACAATGGGAAACACATGGACACACCCCCAGTTCTCATCCATGTTATTTTCGGATGTTCCATGAAATAAACCTAAGAATAGGAAACCCCCATACTGTGGATGGTTGAGAAATCCTGCACCACCTTGGTAGAAAAAGGTAGAAAACCATAGAAAACCTTTAAAGAATGGGTTAAACCACCTACAGTATCAGACCTATCAACTGGTGCAGGATTTCTTCACGGAATGTACCCTCTGGTAAACTAACACAACTATGGAATATCACCCTTTTTAATGGGAAAATCCACTATTTCTATGGCCATTTTCAATAGCAAACTGTTAGTCATTTCTTCATGGCCTGCATCGCCCGGCTCCAGCTCCGCATCCAAGCGATCCAGCTCTGCCATGCGACGCGGAGCGCCGTTTGGGGCGCGTGGCCGTGGGAGACGTGGGAGACGTGGGAGACGTGGGGCTGGAAAGCTGGAACGTTAGTGTGTGTGAAAGGAGAATAAGGACACCACTAACATATTACCCTCTGGTAACTTAACATAACATAACATAACTATGAGTAACTATGGGTTTTTCATCTTGTTTCAGCTTGTTGAAGAGCTAAATCATCGAAGTAAATGGGCCATGTTCATCCATTTTCGATTGCATATTATACAAATTACCCGAGGGTATCTCTCTCCATCGCCTTTGATGGGATGTAGCTACCTGGTGGCTCAACCACCATCCGCTTTTTTGATGTGGTTCATTGGGATCAAGACCACCAAACAGTATGGGGGAAGTTGGGAGTAGGCTGGGGAATGTAACTACTGTAAGTCTCGGCTGGGTACATGTATGTTGAGAGCAAGCTTGCAATTGTTGTTTTGACTGTGTTCAACTTTGTCCCTAAATGTTGCAGCACTCATGTCACTAACTCAAGGTGGCAGGGTGCCCAACCGAAAGAACAAGACTCAGACCATAGGAACGAGGGAAGGATGTCATTTTTCGTCATTTTTCATCTTCTCTATCCATCCGGCCTCTCCGGGAGTAAAATTGTTGCATGCTGATTTTGACAACGCTTTGGGACATCTTGGAACCGTCAAAACAGCTCAAACCAGTCGATTTGCCTCTTCATATTATTTCTGCCACTTGCACTGCTCGATTTGTTGGAAGTCCATCCACTGGAATATATCAACAGTTTCAACTATGAATAATTACTTAATTACTGTAATGTTCCATAAAGGCTGTCGCAAGTGTCAACTTCTCACCGCTTATACCTCAAGATTTTCCGTGGTGTCACCGCTGGTCCCGTGTCCGGACCAGCATCCCAGCCGTCCACTGGGATCACCTTGTCAGTTGAACCCAACATCCAAGCTGCGAACTGCTTAATGGTCATGATCAAACTAACAAATATGGCTCTTCCAAACAGATAATGTACACTTTATGGCATCTATGTTTACAGGTTAAACAGCCTATAACCACCAGGAAGCACACGCTTATTTTCCTTGAGCCAATAGAGTAGCAAGTATATACATTACATATGGTAGGCNCTATGTTTACAGGTTAAACAGCCTATAACCACCAGGAAGCACACGCTTATTTTCCTTGAGCCAATAGAGTAGCAAGTATATACATTACATATGGTAGGCACTACTTTACTGGGAGGACCGGAGTACATCTAGTGGTACCCCGTAAAAACANTATGGTAGGCACTACTTTACTGGGAGGACCGGAGTACATCTAGTGGTACCCCGTAAAAACACCCCCCGTTCCCCAAAGCTGCTTTGCAGCGGAGGGGGATTTCGCCTGCCATATGCCGCCGCAATGCAAGACCTAAGTCAGGGCAGAAATGCATATCAGGTTTGCAAAGACTCAACGGATGTTCCAGGCACAATCGGATGTCAAGGCATGGTCACTGCAAGAATGCTTCAGTTTTGTCCGGAGATCGGAATGATGCAATCGACACGGCCGTGGCTCCCGCCAGGCATGATACTACCAGATGACTGGAGCAATACCACTCCATTCCTTCCATCCAAGATAGCATCATGGCAGGAAAAACTGTACAGCCATGGAAATGCAAAAGAAAATCAAAATGCCCTGAACATCCAATCGATCAAAGTACGAAGACNCATCCAAGATAGCATCATGGCAGGAAAAACTGTACAGCCATGGAAATGCAAAAGAAAATCAAAATGCCCTGAACATCCAATCGATCAAAGTACGAAGACAAAATCTGAATTAAGTTCAAACTGTGCGACANAAAGAAAATCAAAATGCCCTGAACATCCAATCGATCAAAGTACGAAGACAAAATCTGAATTAAGTTCAAACTGTGCGACATGAGATGCAAAGCGAATGCATTCTAGGATATGCAGATTTAATGCCATGTTG